>OY748292.1:762080-935989 GCA_963556515.1 Nudaria mundana
AATTTGTTTAATGTGCACTAACGTAAATGAAACGTAATTTGTTAAATTTTAAATCATATCACACGAATCTCATTCGCCAGAGTGTTCTAACTATAGATAATAAAAGCAGACATATTGTGCTAAAAAGCATACATCGTGGTCATACACTAAAATCATATGGCTCTATTAATTAACTATTGCAAATGATAAAAACATTTTTTTTCACATAACAGTACTACCTAGCTCTAAAGGAAAATACCTTCTGTATTATATAGGTAAGTTCTGAATGTTTCCATAATATACGTCATGTCGCAGTGTATCGCTCTTACACCTCAATTACCTGAACTACGTGTATGTTAGTTGAAGCGTGATACTGCGAGACTCGATCTAACTTTACCAAACTGTCTGCCCCCACTGGGACGGGTACATGATACGTCGGCCCCCACTGGGACGGGTACATGATACGCAGACATATTGCTGATGAGGATCCTAAATCTACACTTATATTATAAAGAGGTAAGTTTTGTATGTTTTGTACACGACTGTGTGACGAATATTTAGCACATGAAGAAACCCCGTTGGTCGGGTTTCTTCTTGTTATAAATATTTAATAGTATAGTTTTATAAAGACAGACATACATTACCCCTATATCCCCTACCTTACCTTCACACTCCGAAGTGGAAACTGCCCTTCTGTGCACCTGGAAAACTCTACCGCACCAGGACAGAGTAAGATATTTGGGCCTACACTGGATCGTCGTCTGACATGGAGACCGCACATTGAAAGCAAGAGAGAGGAACTCAACATACGGCACAGAAATCTCTATTGGATGCTGGGTCGGAACAGTAGACTATCAATAGATAATAAACTACTGATATACAATTCAATATTGAAGCCTGCCTGGACGCATGGTGCACAACTATGGGGCAGCGCAAGTAACTCCAACATAGCAATATTACAGAGAGCACAGAACACCATACTTAGAACCATAGCGCATGTCCCTTGGTACATAACGTATAAAGAAATCCACACACGTCTGGAAGTTAGTACCGTGAAAGAGGAATGTGAGGCCTCTACACAAAGGTATCAAAAACGGCTGGAGAATCACCCGAACATACTTGCGGCGCGCCTAATCAAGCGCAGCTATCAAAAACATCCCAAAAGAAAAGACATCGTTGAAAGATGATAGGACGCCCTCGACTCGCCTAATTGCACTCAACATACCTGCTTATAGTTTTCTACTGATTGCAGATGGGCACAAAAAGAAAAAAAATATGTCCCCTACGGGGTAGGCAGAGGTGCATTACATACCTATATTTTAGCAGTAATAGTGTTACTTCCACGAAGTAGGACACAAGCCTATTGCTGTTACCGGGCTCTATAGCAAATCCATAACCACGTAGTTTTATAAAGTGTTTTTATTAATATTGTTAGAAGTGCTTTATTATTATTAAATGTGACGAAAGTCTCACGTTCAACTGACTACGTCAACGAAGCAGTCAAAAATCAATATAAAAGTCGTTTAGAAAAGCAACAGAAGTACTAGATCTGTCAATTCTGTGAATTCCCAGAAGCGAGGAACAACTCCAAGTCAGATTTATCATATTGTTACTTGGTTCGTCTGACGGATATTGTCTTGAGACATGAAACGTATTCTTGCTACTTTGAAACTTAAACGGAGACATTTGAAATTGAAATTCATGAAATAATATAAGCAGATGCAATAAAAATGTACGAGTAACATACTCGTAGATGTAACCTTTTTATTGCATCTGCTTATATTGCTGCTCGGACTGCTGAGATTATATTTAGTGGTATGTAACGTCAGCCCTGGCTGTTAGAATTTTTGTTATAATTACAGAGTTGTTACGGATTTTTTATATTGCTTGGTAACGGCAATAGGGTTGTCCTTTTTTACGCATTTTTTTTATAATTCCGCGACCCAAGGCCGCGGCCGCTCTTACGTCCATTGCCGAGCGTCTCTGGTCCACACGCAGAAGGTATTTCCAGTGGCACCCGGCGGAGATTTATCCGGATAGCTCAGTCGGTAAAGCATTGAACTTTTACGCATGACCATCTAAATGACTGGCAGTGTGTGGTTGTGTAGTTAATGTACCTACCCCTTCGGGGATCTAGGCGTGATGTATGTTTTTCCGTCTATCTGCATTAACATTTGAATGCTTCAGTGAAGTACCTTGTAAACTAGCATTGAGCAGTTGATAAACTTGGATGTGTCTTTAAAAGATTAAACAAAGCAGGTATGAAACTGTGATTCGTCTATTTAGAGAGAAATAGAGTAGCTTCTGGTTGGTGTTTAATGTTCACGTCAGCCATTAGGCGTTTAATCACGTTAACTACTGTGTGGTGTTCATTGTGCAATCAGATGCACGTACACATGTCGGAAGTAGTACCTACATGTATGTACCTACAATACATGAATTTACGGCCTCCCTCTCAAATATCGATTCAGATCTGTAGACCCTCTACGTCGTAGCTAAGAACGTTCTACGAAATCTATGGAGACAAACCTCCAAATCTTGAGATTTATTTTTTTTGTCAATATTGTAAGCTTAATGTTTTTATTTTGTTCAACTTCTAGAAACTAAATTCTTATCAACAGGCATATTATTATAGCTAATCCTTTAACATATTTGTCAGTTGGGACCCAAACGCACTATTATACTCAACGTACCCACCATCTAATCTAAAACAAACACATGCAAATTGTGCCTCTTCCCATAACAATTACAATGTTATCGTAATAGTTAGAGGTATCGTTAAGGCGGTAGTCGCTATTGGTTGGCAGCTGAAGGAAATGTCGCGATATCTCTCTTAATGATAATGTGCGAGGATTGTGCGTACAGTAGGTATGGTTTAAATTAGACTTAACTGATTGTTATATCAGTAAAACAATTTGTGGTGTCTAGTCTGTACTCGTACTTATATATAAAGGGGAAAATTTTTATTGTTTTTTGTTGCATTGAATAGGCTCTATTGAAAATTCTTCTACTAATATGTAGCTACATTATCCCCAAGTAATATAAGACTTTTTATACCTGGAATGTGTTCCCGTGGGAATTGGGAATGAGAGAAATAAATCACTCGGGAAAAACTGCGGTAATCAGTTTGTAAAAATGATAAATGAATGTAAAGGAACAACGTCCAAATTTTTCTCGGAAATAATAAAATTTCTTTTTATTTCAAATCAACCACATATTATTTTATTTTTCTGAATACTAACAACTTTTTTCTTATAGGTGCTGATGCGGGTGCCGCGAAGCCTGCTGCCTACCCCCTTGGCGTGACGACAACGCCACCGCTTCGGTGCCGCCGGGGCAGCGCTGTGCTTCGTGACAGTGCGTCAAACCCATATAAACTTTAAAGCTTTCTGTGTTTACTGTTTAGGTTTAGTGTATTCATAGTGAAAAGAATTATGTTAACTGCAGCCGAAGGTTCCAAAAAAAAACAATTTATTTATAATGATTTTAATTACTAAGTACAAACTACAAAAGAAATGATATCAGCTCGAAGTGTGAAACAAATATGAGCTGTGACATGTGGTAATTTCCGTTGAAACGTCCGGTTTCGTATTGTAGCACGTTCCGCTGATCTTGCACTTCACGTAGTCGCTATGCGCTGTTGCGATGCACCTACTAGGTGAATGCTGACGCTGCGGTCCCCATATACTAGGCGTACGTAACACCTCCCCCCGAAGAACAGCCACCACCGATGAATTTCGTCGTAAATTGAGGTGGGGGTTGATTTCCGTTTGTCCTTGGTACTGGAACTGTGTATGTGTCTTGTAGTTTAATTTCTTGTTGTTCAATCTGCTTAGATGCGGTTCTTGAGATGTATCTTCGATAAAGTAAGATAGCGATAGTTACTGAAACGCCAATCATTACTACGTACAGGGGGATGGTAGTATGGTATATCATGGTATCAATTGGTTCGAGGTTGATTATTGGGAGTTGCGAGATCTTCATGTTCGTGGCGTGTAGATGGTCCAGTTTTATAGAGTTTAATTTAAGTGTGGCTTTAGAATTGTTGTACTCTGGTCCTTTGGGTAGATCTGTAATAGTCAGTACGTGTCCTTTGAGTCGGTCCTTGATGTTAGCGATAGTGAACTCTGTGGTTTCTAGATATCATGCTTGTGGGATTATAGCGAGGTAGCTGCCTTGGTATTCTTTGTAGAGATCTTGTCCGCAGGAGAGATGTACTTTGGTTGAAACAGGAAAGCTGATAGTGTAGTGTCTGTCGTCGAGTTCTTCATACGCTGGCTGGTCCATGGCGATGGTGATAGGGTTGCACATGGGTTTTTTCTGTTGGGTAGTGATGAGTTGGTGTATGCAGTCTTGAGAAGATCGGTTTTGCAGACTCCGTTTTTCTTCACATAGAAACCAGTTACCGGTCTTCGGGCATTCAGCCTCTATGTACTTGAAATCTTTCTGATGGACGGCTAGGAATGGAGATGACGGGATCAGGATTTCGTGGTTTAAATTGGGTACAATAGATAATTTATATAAATCATATATATGGGGTGTAAAAATGGGAAATTTATATACTATAACTATTTCGTTACCTACATAATATGAACCTAACCTAATTACATCATAGTATTCCCTAGTATCTAAATCTACTAACTTATTACTACCATATAAAGTACCTAACCTATCCGTTAAGTTGCGTATTTCCCGGGAATTTAAGAACGAATGGTGCATAGTTGATGTTCTAATAAATGCTAATATATTTTGTAACTTAGTTAATTCCTGTGAAACTGAATCTATGTTATCTCCTAGTATTATTAGTAACTGAGCTAAATGGGCATATTTTATGAAATCGTTTTCCCTACTAGTATCGCTTTTATTTATCTTATTTATTAGAGTTTCCATTTTCTGTTGATTATCTACTATACTATCTATTATTTTCGAATATTGTGCGGACATATCTTTAGTTAAACTAACATGATTATTGAATTCCGTAATTAATTTGTTCTCGTTACTTTGGATGTTTTTAATAGCCTGATCATAGTGTAAAGCGTCCGTGTAATCTAAATTTCCAGTTATACTTTTAACTACGGATCCGAGGCCATCAATGAGTCCTCGTTTGATTCGACTAGTTTCGAATGTTTGAAGTTGATCTGAAACACTATTAAGTTTAGATTTAAGATACATTAAATGAGGCTGAAATAAAGATTGTGTTTTGTTGTTAAGTTCGGGGGAAATGCTAACTATTTGATTATTAATAGAATTCACTTTTTCTTGCAACTCTTGTAGGTCGACATATTGCAAGAACGAATGGTAGTAGGATAGGATACGTGCTTGGCCTAGTCTAAAAGGGAGTATCCCAGGCCCACTATCCAAATTTTCAAGTTTTATCTCCTGAGTTAGTGCTGGTCGTAGGAACAGGAGTATTATCGGGATCGCTCTGTAACAATTTATTAGTTTTAGGGACACGCTTTAACCTATGTTTTGCCACAGGACTTCGTTTCTTTCGTGTATATATGTGAATGGGAAGGTCTTCCATTACCGTGTCGTGTGTATAACGGGGTGCTAATTTTTGACGGGAAGCTATTGGGTTTTTGACAAAGATTTGTTGTTCGGGAGCATATTCTATTTCCGGTTCACGGTTCTTATTACGATTTTCCATTAAATTTTGACGATTAGAGCTACATAAATCATGAATGGTATTATACGCTATTTTCATTTTGTCTTTATGATTAACCATGTACTGCTGTAACAACTGACTGCTTATATCTATGTCAAAAGGATCACGAGGATCAAAGTGTCCTGTGATTATCTCAATCGGCTTACATTTAGTAAAACTATGAATAGTATTATTATAGGCAAGAATAGCATAAGGCATAATGTTAATAACTGAATCTATTTTCTGTACAAGTTTTAAAATACGTAAATGTTCTAAAATGGTGGAATGAAATCTTTCTACAATTCCGTTTTCGTTAGGTGTATGGGGGGCTACCCTATGATGCTGTATTTTATGGAGTCTAACAAATTCTGTCATTAATTGGTTTGTGAACTCACTACCGTTATCCGTTACCATAGTAATCGGTATACCGTGATGAGTACAAAAGTTAAGTATAGCCTGTAAAACACTTACTGCAGTCCCATCTCTCAAATAATAGGCCTGTCCATATTTAGAAAATGAATCTACAATAGTTAAGAATTTTTCACTTTGAATGGTTAATAGATCTAAATGTACTAATTCAAAAGGTTTCGTTGAGGGTGGTACTACTTTGAACTGTTGTTTTATAGGATTGCGGTCATATTTAGCTTGACCACAGATTGTGCACTCGCTAATAAATTTTGTTATTTGCTCCTTCATTTTCGGCCAATAATACTTATGAGATAAAGCTAAGTAGCATTCGTTAATACCGCGATGATTGGTCTTACCATCATGGTACTTATTAATTATGTCTTGTTGTCCCAGGTATTCTCTGACATTTTCTATTTCCTTTTTTGTTAAGACTATGTTCATGGACGAGTTTTTGAAGTTACGTTGTATAATAGGTATAATCTGATACATAGCTAATGGTGGATTTATGAGCAATCCGGTTTTGATTTTTGGGTTTACATATTCTTTTATAGCGTTAACTACGTCTTCTTCTAAATTTGATTCGGAAATTTGTAAGTTAATTTTAGTGTGTGTAAGAAAAGGTTTGGTTAAGACTGGTCTGGCTTTAATATCTCCTACTAGATTAAAAATTAATTGTTTAGTGTATTTATTTAATGGATCGTCAGTGATGGGCACTTCAAGAATAGGATTTTCGGCGTCGGTATGTACGGTTGCTGTTCGAGAGTCAGCATCAACATCTGAAGCTGTAATAGTTCGTGACTCATCTAACGGAAGTACTGAGCTAGACGGGTGAACTACTATAGACGATCGTTCTTCATTATGAAGTTCGATTCGTGAAAGGGCATCGGCATTGGTGTTATTTTTCCCTTGTTTATAGACGACTGTAAAATCGTATTCACTGAGCTTTAATCTCCATCTTGTCAATCGTGAATTTGGTTCTTTCAAGTTCATAACCCATTGTAATGGTTTATGATCTGTAACTATTTTAAATTTACGTCCGAATAAGTACGGTCTAAAATATTTCGTAGACCAAACAATTGCCAGAAGTTCCTTTTCTATTGTACTGTAATTTAATTCGCTAGTATTAAGGGTACGTGAAGCGTATGCTATCGGTTTATCTATTCCAATACTACCTTGGGATAGAATGGCACCTATTGCTACGTTAGAAGCATCGGTAGTTAAGATAAATTCCTTTGAAAAATCTGGATACTGTAAAATTGGGTCGTTGGTAAGAAGGGTTTTGCAATGTTCGAAACAATTAGTGTAATTTTGATCAAGTGTTATTTTAGATCCTTTCTTTAAGCATTGTGTGAGTGGTTTAGTTATTCGAGCAAAATTCGGTATAAACTTTCGGTAGTAACCAATGAGTCCAAGAAAACGTTTGATTTCGGTAGTTGTTTTTGGAATGGGGTAATTCTGAATAGCGTGAATTTTATTAGGGTTTGGTTTAACACCATCTCTACAAATTACATGGCCAAGAAATTCGGTTTCTAATTTTAAAAATTCAGATTTATCCATCTGTATTTTAAAATTCGATTCACGTAGTTTTTGAAATACCTTTTCTAAGTTTAACATATGTTCTTGCAAAGAAACTCCGAATACAATGATGTCGTCTAAGTACACTAGACATATTCGGTTTTGGAGGTCCCTAAGGACGTTGTCCATGACGCGCTGGAACGTGGAAGGTGAATTCTTTAATCCCATGGGCATTCTGAGAAACTCATAATGTCCATTTTCTACTGTAAATGCTGTCTTATGGATGTCATCAGGGTCCATCTCCACCTGATAAAATCCACTAGCTAGATCTAGAGTTGTAAAATACTGACATTTACCAAGTTTATCTAAGACATCTGTTATATTGGGAATGGGATATTTATCATCAATCGTTTTCTCATTAACCTTTCGAAAGTCTATGACAAGACGCCATTTAACTTTACCGGAAGCGTCACCTTTTTTGGGTACAATCCAAATTGGGGAGCTCCAGGCTGAGTCTGAAGGACGGATAATATTCTGTTCAAGCATTTTATTTATCTGATCTCTAACTTCTTGCCGGTGAACATACGGATATCTGTAACTTTTAGTGTGGGCTGGAATTTCATCTGTGGTTCTAATTTTATGTTTAGTTTTATTAGTGAATGTCAATGGTTCACCATCAAGGTAAAAAACATCGGCGTAATTACTACAAAGATTTCGTAAATTAGCAAGTTCCTCTGGATTTAAGTGATTAGTGCGAAGACGAGATAAAATAGCTTCTGTTCGGCTTGAATAAATTTGAGTACAATTTTTATCAATGTGAAATAATTCTGCTTCTACTGGGCGGTCTAGTGAGAATATAATATCATTACGTGTAGGGTTGGCAACTTCTACCCAACCACGGCCATCTATAGAGGGGCTTGTGGTCTAGTGGTAACCGACAATATTAATACATTGCAAGGGTTAAGCAACATCTAGTCAGGCCGATCTTAGGATGGGTGACCATTTCTTAAGATACTGAGACCCCTCCGTACCTCGGAGAGCACGTTAAGCCGTCGGTCCCGGTTGTCATACGAACATACTATGGCAGTCGTTAGGGGTAGTTGGAGCCCTCAAAAATCCGACCGGTCTAACTACAAAACTTCGATATCGCCCATGGGTTGTGGAGGTCAGATGGCAGTCGCTTCACGGAAAATATCGAAGTTCAGCCGAATCGCAGTTAGACTGGAATGCCGACCCCAACTGAGTTGGGAAAAGGCTCAGTGAATGATGACCAGTTTGCGTTTTTGGAATCGTACATATGTATCGGTATTTGAGCATTTTTAGTTTTTAATAATTTATTTTTCAAATCAATAGTGGAATCCCACTTATCTAGAACATCTAAACCTATAAGACCATCGAAAAAGTTATGAAATTTGTACACAGATAAATTTACACAGTCATTAATTCCATATTCCTGAAAACAAGGTAAGCTAATAGAATAGTCACAAGTTTTAGTAGCATGAATATTAGTTATCTCAATGGGGTCATAATCTAGGGGCATATTACCAAAATATCTATCCACAGCTTCGGGACTGATAGTCGATAAGTTAGCTCCAGTATCAATTAAAAATTTAAGTGGCGGATTATAAAGTTGGATATAACCTAACTGTCTCTGTATCTGAAAATTTACTTCTATATTGGTTTTTCTAACTGGGGTTCTATCTGAAAATTTTGATCGTTACATGCTGAGGCCTGGTCCAATTCCTGGATCACAGCTGCTGGTTCTTCATATTGCTCTTGACTACAGTAATTTTCCTGATATGGTTGGTATTCGTAATTATCGTCGTAATAATAACTATCGTCGTAATTATAGTATTCGTAAGAGTCGTCGTACTGATTAAAATTAGCATCGCGCGTTTTAAAATAGTTATTGGGGGGTGGATTGCCGAATTTCTGCCAATTATGTCCACTAGGTGGTAGTGTTTTCGGTATAAAATGACTTACGCCGCTCATAGGGCGTGGGCCATTAAACGACTGTTGGGGTTGAGGTTTATTAGGTAACTTAAAAACATTACTCTGGGGATTATAGTTAGGTAAAGGGGCGCGCATCATCTGCTGCGTTCTAGACGGTCCTAGGGGTCGTTGGAACCCGTTGTTATTGCTAGGTCTCCAGCCCTGTGTTGGGGGTTGAAATGACTGTTGCCGTGAAGGGCCAGGGGCGTTAAACATTTGTTGCATCGATTGCCTAGGTGCGCTAGGGAAATTAAAGAATGGTTGTTTTGGGGTAAAATTATTAATGGGTAAATTAAAATTATTTGGTTGTGGCCTTGACCAATCCTTTCTATTAAAGGAGCCGCTATCGTTACGATTTTGTAAGTATAATGTGTTCAATTCGTCCTGTACATATTCTAAAGCCTTCTCCATAGAATCGGGCCGCATACAGCGTATCCGGGATCCTAATGGGTCCTTAAGGCCTCTCAAATAAGCCTGAAGGGTTAATTTTTGGTATAACGTTCGTTTAGATTGTATGGTAGTGGGGAAAGTCTCGTGTAGCGAAATATAGGTCATTATAGTACTAAAAAGATTTTGACACCTTTCATAAAATTCTTGAGGGGTGCTAGAACCCTGGGTTTGCATGGACAAATCACTATACAGAGCGGTCTCGTCGCGATGATCAGCAAAATTATTTATAAGTGCGGATTTTATTCCCTGCCAGGTCTCTGGGATACCGTTAGCGTTAATATACCGCGCGGCGGGGCCTGTCACTTTATTTAAAATACCGTTAAGAAGAGCTAAATTAATTAATTCATGACCTGGGTTCGCATTAAAATGGGTTAGCACAAGTTGGTCACATAATTTTACAAATCGTGTTAACACGTGTGGGTTACCATCGAATTCGGGCAATAATCTGAGAGATTTATATATAGCATCAACATCAGGTATGGGCTCGGCCATCATTGTGCTGGAGATACTGTCTAAATTCCTATGCTCGTCAAAAACTCTATTCTTATCGTTATCTAACCTAACACTACGTGACTCTCTAGGGTGAAAAATCTTGAATGATTAAATTAACACACCTATAAAATACACTAATAATTCTATCAAAATATCATGCACTAGATTGGGCAGGATATAGGGTCACACATATAATTGGGACACACAATTAAATATATTAGATAAGACTTATGGGTAAAAAGATAAGGACTTGAAAGATTCAAGTACTTACTGCATTGTTTTTTCTCGGAAGAATCTATTTCTGGATTCGCCTCGTAGCTGCAGCAACGTAGGTTCAGGATAGCCGGAGTCCTTGCTTGATGCACTGAATTTACGACTATCCTACCGACTGCGCCAATTATGTTAACTGCAGCCGAAGGTTCCAAAAAAAACCAATTTATTTATAATAATTTTAATTACTAAGTACAAACTACAAAAGAAATGATATCAGCTCGAAGTGTGAAACAAATATGAGCTGTGACATGTGGTAATTTCCGTTGAAACGTCCGGTTTCGTATTGTAGCACGTTCCGCTGATCTTGCACTTCACGTAGTCGCTATGCGCTGTTGCGATGCACCTACTAGGTGAATGCTGACGCTGCGGTCCCCATATACTAGGCGTACGTAACAAAAGTGTAAATAAATGCAAGCAGCAAAATATAATGGATGTGGCAATGCTGATGTAAATTCAGGTGAGCTTGCAAGTGCATCAAGTGGTCTTGTACGGTGCCCACATTGTCCCCAAGCCCGTTTTTTTAAAGGTGAACGCGGATTGAAAGTACATTTTGGAAAAATTCATAAAGTACAAAATTTATCTTCAAACGCGTCTACGATATCTCATTTTTTTCTAAATCAACAAGAAATTTCTGATAATATCGAAATTCCCTTTTGACAAAGGTTAAGTACCATGAAAAATTCCATTCTGGTTTTAAAAAGAATCCCCCGAGGTGCGAGACCCTCTGTGGCTCAATGTTTAGCCTCCTGCATTGGTCAAGTAGTCCGGGAAAATACCTTTAGCGCTTGGGAACAAATGTTAACCTTCCCTTATAGAATTCTACACGTAAAGAAAAGGCCGTTGACATCTATGACGGTCCAAATCGAAGAAAATTGAATAAACAATTTTAACATTTTAAATTCAAATTCAATCCACATTTCGGCCCCTGATTATTCTCAGGCCAAGAAATTAAAACTTGTAGAGAATAAAGTAAGGGAAGGCGACATCAGTGGGGCGGCAAGCCTACTTTTTAGTAGCGAAGTGCTGGCTCCTTATTCTGTAGAAACTTTGACGGGCTTGCAGAGTAAGCACCCACCATCCGCAGCTGACCTCTCTTTCCCTGATCCTCCGAACAACGATACAGAAAATCTTGAGACTACTGCCAAGGATGTGCGCACAGCTGTTGACTCCTTGCGTTTTGGATCAGCTGGTGGACTTGACGGTCTGACACCACAGCACCTTAAGGATCTGTTGTGTCCGAGCGCTGGGGAAGCTGGTGATGCACTTCTGAGGGAGCTAACAGCTCTAGTCAACCTCATGCTCTCAGGCAATGTGGACAGTGGCATCACAGATATTTTGTACGGGGCCAATTTATGTGCCCTTAACAAGAAGGATGGTGGCATTCGTCCCATTGCCGTAGGTAGCACTTTGCGGCGTTTGGGAGCCAAAATTTGTTGTCGTTTTTACAGTACGGAGCTTACTACCAAATTTCAGCCTTTTCAATTAGGTTTTGGTTCAAAAGGAGGTTGTGAGGCCGCAATCCATGCGCTTGCAACATACGAGGACAGTAGCGAAGATGGAGAGGTCATCTTGAAAGTTGACCTGAAAAACGCCTTCAACTCTGTAAACAGGGACACCTTGCTGACACAGGCCAAATTAGAAACCCCCAAAATATTTAATTTTCTTTGGCAATGCTATAGTCAGCCAACAAAATTAATTTATAAAGACCACCTTTTGGATTCAGCCGTTGGATGTCAGCAAGGTGATCCGTTGGGCAGTCATCTTCAGTTTAGCCATTAACCCAATAATTCAAAAAATAAAATCCAAATTCAACATTTGGTACTTAGACGACGGGACTTTAGGGGGAAAAGTAGAGACAGTTTCACAAGATTTAGCCCTAATAAAGAACGAGTTTCAGTCAATTGGCTTAGAACTGAACCCGAATAAATGTGAGATTTTTATATCTGAAAACACAGATAAATTAACAACAATCTCCAAATTCAACTGTTTGACCCCCAACATAAAAGTTTTGCACAAAACTTCTTTACGCCTCCTAGGGTCCCCGATTTTAGAAGATGGCTTTTCCACTTTTATCGAGGAAAAAATTCAAAATTTTGATCAGGTTATTGATAGTCAAAGTAAACTCAGTATATTGTACTGTACTGGCTGGTTGTAACACGAATTGCTCCTTTCTAAATAACTCTGTATTAGATTTAAGATGAAATATTTTGGAAAAAAGCCGAACTGAGTTTCTTGAGGGCTCTTCTCAGTCTCGTTGCATTTTGGAACCCTCGGTAGAGTCACACCAACTTTTGACGAATCTAAATAATTTTCTAAAAATTTCAAAGATAATAAACGTGATTTTATTTTTATTTTATTTTTTATTGTATGGGCGGGCTAGGTATTCGTAGAGTCACAGATGTCAGTCTGCCAGCATTTCTGTCGTCGGTCCATAGCACCGAAGAATTTGTCAGGAAATTTTTGTCAAATACACTGATTGATTCCGAGGTGCGATGCAAGACCGATGCCATAAATGCTTGGAGGATGTCTTGTCCCGACACTGACCTGCCCTCACGCCTAGGCTCACAGCGACTGTGGGATTCACCGCTCTTTAAATTGAGAATTAATACACTAATTGACACTTCTGTCAATATTTCAGAGCGTGCACGCCTACTAACTGTTGGAGAATGGGAGTCAGGGTTATGGATCCAGGCGCTCCCATCGCCCAACATCGGTACGATGTTGGACGACACAACCTTCCGCATTGCCACTTGCCTTCGGCTGGGTACACCTTGTGTATCCCCGCATCATTGCACCTGTGGAGTAGCCGTCGATAATCTCGGACACCATGGCCTTTCTTGTAGCAGAAGCGCAGGTCGTATACCTCGGCACGCTATTCTAACCGACATAATTCGTAGGGCTCTTTCCACCGCAGGTCTTCCGGCCGTACGTGAACCAAATGGTTTAGCACGAAGCGATGGAAAGAGACCGGACGGTATGTCGTTGCTACCGTGGAAGATGGGAAGGCCTTTGGTGTGGGACGCTACATGCGTTGACACCTTAGCACCTTCACACCTTCCAAGCACATCCGGATGTGCCGGCGCTGCTGCTGCATCGGCTGAAGGCTTTAAACGGCGTAAATCTGCTAACCTAGCAGGTGATTACATATTTGAACCGTTTGGGGTTGAGACACTGGGGTCATGGGGTCCAAGTGCTCGCCGCCTTTATAGAGACATTGCTAAACGCCTAATCGATGCTTCTCAGGACCAGAAGGCTGGCTATTTTCTGGCCCAAAGAATAAGTATCGCCATCCAACGTGGCAACACAGCCAGCATTCTGGGAACCTTCCCAGTCGGCAATGACGCGGAGGATTTTTTAAACGATATTTTGTAATGTAAATATTTTTATTCTATAATTATGTTTATTTTGTATATTGTAATTCTTATTGTAAATAAATTCATGTAAAGGAATAACACAAACTTCAGAAAATTACATACTTAGTGTCAGAAGGAAATACATATAAAAGAGATAATAAATATACTCCTTATTCAACAAAATAAAAACAGAGACAAATATGTTACACTATACACATGCCTTGAGAATTATGTACAACAAGTGGCTTCTTGCTGAAGAGCAATCTCTTCCAGGCCACCTTAGGATGGTAAAGGATTGTAAAGGTCCCACCACAATCTTTCATCTTCTTTGTTGATTAAGTCAGTATTTCCTCGAGCTTAATTAAATCTTATCACAGTCAGTATTACGATTACGATTACAAGTGTACTTTTAACCCCTATTGTCATCTTCCACAAAGAAATACAGCTACAATCGTTTCCCAGGATATGTTCTCCTTGTCACATTTCCTTTTTTCTTCGTACAAAGAGGTTTTGTGATGGTGCGCCGCCAATAACTACTTACAAGACGGTTAACTACCTTGACGCCCACCATCCCTTCCTCACCTCGGCACTGCATAAATAGGTACGGCGAGTGACAATATCTTACAGTACAGTGTCTCTTACCACCACACCATCTACAGGTGCGTTCCTTGAAGCTACATCTGTCTCAGATTCACGTGACCTATCTTCTAACTTAGCATTCTAACTCGTGTTCTATGTAAATTCTTTTCATTTAATATAGTTAATTGTAATTCTTAATCTCAAATCTAGTGCACCCATTTCTCGTTTCCTACCTGTTTTTTTTTTTTTTTTTTTGTGGTGAGTCAATTGGGTTTTAGTTTCAGGAGTGGCGCTTATGGTATACGCCTTCTCCTGGAACCGTTTGCAAGTTGATTGTTTAGTTAGTGAAGTGTTTAGATGTTATGTGCCGGTAGAGTGTTTTAGTTGATTTACGATATAGGTAATGTGGTGGAGGAGTGAGTTAAGTGTATCTGGGGCATAAATAAGGTGGTTGAGGGTTTGCGAGATTATGTTGGTGGGAAGTTCGTGGGGTCATGATAAGTAGGAAGGAGTTGCTTGGTTAGGTTAAAGGTTTGCGAGATTGTGTTGGTGCAAGGACAGAGGTCGTTGTTTAGGTTTAGTTGATTAGGTTAGGTTAGGTGGGACATCCGCTTTTGTGTGTGGAAAAGTTACAGGGGGTCAGTACTTTCCACACACTCCCTTAGTCGCCTCGTACGACATCCACGGGAGGATATGGGTTGGGGCTATTCTATTCTGCCGGCCACCACACGGCGAACGTTTCCTACCTGTTTGTGCGCTACTTCTTCAGGTGTGTACATATACACTCCAATGGTAAGGATGGCTCTTATCATCATTGAGGCGAGGTAGGGTGGGATAGGCTGGTATCCTACCTCGCCTACAAAGTGCAGTTGCAGACCAACGGACAACGCTTTGGCAAAATTAAAAGCGCTCTGTTACAGAAAATTGGCTCGATTCCTATAACGTGGTATCAGAAAATTACTGGCGATAAATGACCGTATAAAATACCTGAGTATACTGCTTAGGAGAAACGGCGCAATTACCTATATGAATGGTAAAACTAAAACACGTTGGCTTTCGCTGGTAAACTTTAATAAATATTTACATAATGTTAAAATAAGTCTGTTGAAGTAAGATTTAGGTAAAATGTTTTGGGTATTTTCAATGATGCCTATCTAGTTTTTGCCTTGAGTTTTATCGATATGTATCGATCGATATGTATCGGTACATTGGTTTATCTAAAAGGTCTTTACAAAAACTTTCCGGATAAATATTGGGTTAGTTAGTTAGTTAGTATTTACTTATGAAATTGCCTTTGATCCAATACTTTAAATATTTTACAACCACACTTATATGAGCAAGTTCATACAAAATTCATCATTCATCTGAATATTATTAGCATAAAATTTAATTATACTATAAACAATGGCTAGGGGTACCCTTAATCTTGTAGAATCAACCGTATTTTTGGGTATTACTCTAGACAATACTGTCTTATAAATGTTGTATAAATATTTTAGACAGTAAGTACTTACTGTCTTAAATATCGGGTCTTGCAGGGAAACTTAGCTCTGCGACTTTTGCTATTAGTAAAGCAGACAGCTCATGGATGTAGAAACTGCTAGGCTGGTTTATTTTAGCTATTTTCACAGTGTCATGTCGTATGGAATTTTACTGTGGGGCAAGGCAGCTGATATAGAGATAATTTTTATACTCCAAAAGCGAACTATACGTGCGATTTATAAACTGAATGCACGAGTTTCTCTTAGACAAAGATTTAAAGAAATAGGCATTTTAACAGTTGCATCAATTATATTATGTTCGTTAAACAGAATATACATTTATACAGTATGAACAGTGACATACATGCAATAAATACTAGAAATACGCATAAATTGGTTGGGACGTATTATCGTTTACAGAAGGTTCATGACTCCTTTGCAGGATTTGGTGTGCGTTTTTATAACAAAATTTCTCTAAACATTATGAACCTTTCTTTGAATAAATTCAAAGTGGCTGTTAAGACACACCTCCTAAAAAGGCATATTATACTATTAAGGATTATCTAAACGATACAGAGAAATGGCAATGAGTTGCTTGCTCATCACTCGAGCTACTTAGGTGCTACTTCTGTTTGATACTCTGTTTGAAATGTTGTTTTATTGCTGAAACTCACTTATTATTGTTAAATTATTATTATTATGATATTGTTAGGTATGGGTACTTTGAGATTATGTGGCACCTATAACTAGTATTTGACTTTATTGTGAATAACAGAGATCCATAATTTGTAAGTTCACTTGGTCCACACATGGTCACGTACTGCCCTTGCCCTCTTTTTATTGTTGTAACAGAATCATTGTATTTACTGGCGAATAAAAAGAGTGGCCGTGAGTTTTTCTTGCCAGGTTCTTTCCTCACAGGCTCTACCTATTGCCTTGCGAATCTGGCGGTAAATGTAAATGTAGAAGCATTTACTGCTTCGGTGGCGTGGTCGGTAGTGCATCGGCTTTCGACGCCGGAGTCTCGGGTTCGATTCCCGGTCGGGACAAACTGTGTGAAGACATATGCGTTTGTACCGAAGTCTGGATGTTTCCTATGTATAATATGTATGTATTTACAAAAAAAAATGTATAAAAGTATTTATATCTGTTTATCTAGTACTCATATCACAAGCTCTGCTTAGTTTGAGACTAGATGGTGTTGTGTGCATTGTCCTAATATATTTATATTTATTTTCTTTTTTGACGTTCATAAGTGTTACTTTGTGACCTACATGAATAAAGATATTTTGATTTTGATTTTGGTGGTAATGGTCCTACCAACATCTCCAAATCCTAGGTAGGTAGGTTATGGACAGTCAATTTCCATTGATTTATTTATTAGAGGTGTACTACTCCACTTTCATAGTTAAAGCCAGTGTGTTTTATTTTTCATAATGGTTGAGTCATATTAATACTATAATATTATCTACACCAACTGCCGACAATAAAAAGTATACACACACAACAGTCGATTTCCTTTGATTCTGTCATCATTTTGTTCGAAACCTTGTTGTTATCAAATGATATCGCCCGCGTTACTTGATTCAGTTTAAGGAAAAATGTGGCGATTGTTTGGAATGAATACAACGAAAAGTAATTACAAAAGAACTTTTGTTATTTTCAGTTTCTAAAGGGACCAATAACTTAGGTTCTATATTTACAAAACTGATGGCTTTTTTTCTTTAGCTATTAAATTTATGGCCCCTAATAACAGAACCGTGTTGCGCCTACTAAAGTTTCTAAGACAATATTTTTTTTGATATAATTTCACAATATTTTTTTGTACTATTGTAGTTCAAAGTAAAATTGAGATGAATAGATAGAGTTACTATACTTAGTCATAATTTTTTCTTTTTTTAATTTCGCACTACCCTCTGTTCTCGGACGCCCCGGGTACCAAGACATTCCCAGAGTACCGATAGCTTTTGGCCACTTCTGTAGCTTCTCTTAAGGGAGGTGATGGGTGTAATCCAGCATCTTTGGGTGTCGGGTCATCCCGCGTCGGTGACTGACCTGCCCTCCGGACCTGCGTTTGTAAAGATAGTAAGTTGACAGCCCGCTGTCTTAACAGAAAGGAGGAAGAAATTCCCGGGCACAGATAAGTCGTAGACTTTGGCACTCAGTTGGTGGGTGCCCTCCCTCACGGCCCACTCCTTCGCGCACATGACTTGCTTGCAGAAGGACCCTGCCAGGTTCCATTTGCTCCCGCTGAAGACCAGGACACGTACCGAACTGTCCAGGAGATAGACTATAAAAAAGGACAAAGCAAAATTATTTTACGTCCATCATAGCATTTCATTCCATGTGTCCACAAAAGTGCTTCATATGATATTTCTTCCTTAAAACTAACCTTATTTCCACTGGTTAGTACGTGTTTGCGTTGACAATCACTAGCTAAGTACTAAGCAATAATATTTTATTCATAAACCTCATAAAATGAGGAGTACATTACGCTGTTTCAACGTTAGGTTTAATTTTAATCTGTACTAATATTATAAAAGCTGAATAGTTTGTCTGTTTATTGGATAAAGCAGATACTGGTTCGAATTGTGTATTATATAATATACTATTTCTTGTGTTTTAGTCCATTAAAAATTGGCATATAGGCTAATTTTGGAGACAAGCAGTGTAAATTGTATGAAAAAGTAGAGAAACAAATTATTTTTTTGACAGTTGAGGTTACGCGACAATTTTTGTACCAAGTATCAAGACCAGATTTTAAACTATTCAAAATACAATGCAGACATAGCCGTGGGTGTCCGCTAGTGAGCCATAAAATGACCCTACTCCGGTAAGTTTATGGGCACCGAGCTGCAGGGGCGCGATATGATGATCAAGTTTAAACTTCTAAGTTTTATTATATTTAATGCTGGTTTTATCGTTCTGATAACCAAACACCAGAAACTCATTACTGTGTTTCATGTTACTGGTATGTATCTAATGGTTAAGAATGAGTGTATGTTTGTATATTATTTACGTTTTAAATATAACAAATTAAATATCAAGTTCAAACTTACAAAATTTTTAATAAATATACAAAAATAAACAATTAATTAGTCAGAAATAAAATAAAAATGTCACAAATATACGTCCTGCATCGTTCCTGGTGCAAGGTGCCCAATATGCTGGCAGCATTGTACCGCTGAATGGCAATGGACAATCTTTGCACCAGGAAAGACCCAGAGCGAGTGTCACCGGACCTCTCGCTAATTCTACGTTAATTTTACGTTTTAGTTACTTGAGTCATTGTGTGATTTAAAAAATAATTGAAGTTCCTAAACGTTTTTCACCAAAATTGGATGGCAGATAACAGCCATCGTTATTATACGGCGGAGCTGTGGGCATCAACCAACTTCCAAAAAAGGAGGAGGATCTCAATTCGACTCCACGTTTTTAGTTTATGTTTGTTACTATATCTTCGGACTGGGCAACCCGATTTTAAAATGATTAATTAATTGGAAGCTACTACTTCTCAAGTGGTACCATTTCAATTTGTTTGTTGTTTGTTGTCGTTCCGATAACTATTTGGTCCCATTTCGATAGTTTTAAGTCGGTTACTGTGTAAATTTTTGACGTGTATTTTTTCACTAAAATTGGATGGCAGGATAACATCTATCGTCATTTTATGCCACTATACGCAGGCGGAGCTTCGGGCATCAGGTAGTATTTTATAAATACGTGTGGCAAAATGCAAAGTCCTTGGTTCGAAAGCTACTTATAAGCCTTTATCCCCTGATGTTTTTTCAATGGAGCTCCTCAATTGACAACATCTAATGAAGTGGAAACTCCTGATAACGTAACTCAGGTGCAAAACACCGCCTCAATAGCCGCCTCTCTGTAACAAGCAAAACTGGCCTAGTGCGAGTCAGCACTTTGTTAAAGTTGCCTTTTAGAGTTTTCGAAACGAAAATCTCTTATGCAACAGTAATTTCCGTCCGTCCGTCCGTCCGTGAACAACTTTCAACTCGAGAACGGTAAGAGCTAGAGACTCAGTGACGTAGAGACAAAATGAACTTTACCTTTAACCTCTGATCTCAAGGTCAAGGTCAAAACCAGGTCAAATCAATTACGGTAATAGTTAGAGACTCAAGACCAGCTGCAATCAACTCAGCATGGTCAGAGACCTCTAAAATGATGTTGAACTTCATGTCATGTGACATTTTTTAAATTTTATAAGAACATTTGAAAACTCTAAAATAAATGGCACATTTTTGCCATATTTTTAACTTGTTTCTACTTACTAACTACTGGACTGTTAGAAGGTTTTATTTATTGGTAATAATTTACAAACTAGGGTGCAGTGACTCTATTAACATCTCCAGAGTCCAAGGTATCCTCACCTGCAAGCTGTGTGATGCATGAGCCTGTAAGAAATTTGATCAACACTTAGGTATGTTTTCAGAACAGTACTCTAAACTACTAATACAACGCATAGATGAAAGATCAGAACTAGTGAATGAAAAATATAGTGTCGTAAAACTTTTCTTGCTAAATTCTTTAAAGGCACTCGGTGGACCATAAAATAAATCCCTTCCTATCGGACTTCCTGAGACCCCAATAAAATACAATCCAGTCAAAGAGTGTGTTCGCCACTTTCTGTAGCTTCGCTTTACGAATTGAGTTGGTTATTTTCAGCGTTCCCAAGGGGTAAAACGGGAACCCTATTACTGCGCTGTATCTCATGAACCGTGATAGTTAGAAAGGTGAAATTTTCACAGATGAAGTATTTCTGTTGCCTCTATACCAACAATAAGTAAAAAAACCAGAACATAATCAATATTTAAGGGATTTTTTTGGTACGGAACCCTTTGTGCGCAAGTCCGACTCGCTCTTGACCGTTTTTTTTGTTATTTCTTATTACAGCGCGTTCAGTTTCTGAAGGTGATTCGTATGTTTCACATTGAGCAGATGAAAAAAAAATTACTCAGGTACCATTTATTAAATACTAGGATGCTTTTTATACCTGTAAAATGTTCCTATAGGAAAACAATGGTAAATATGATGTTTAATTTTTTTTAAATAATAGCAAAATTTCGCTCCAAACAAACGTTATAAACGTCGACATATGTTTCACCTCTACACGAGGCATTATCAAGACTGTATCAAAGAGAACAGCTACAGTAACAAAATTTGAATGACAACAAGTTTGGTCATTGTTGTACATAATTAATGTTTGGGTCAACCTCGGGTATTGGCACATTGTTCTGCCTTAATGGCCAACAAAAATGACAAATGGTAAGGTCCTCTCAGAAATGCTATTCAATTAGCTTTTAATGTCACTAGACCCAGGAAACAAGGAACATTATAAACCTTTATAATTACTTACACTAACAAAACTAATTTAGTAGATAATGTTTACGATCAAACCAGTTTTAGAGTTTGTGTTTTACCTTCTTGGCCTTCTCTTGTACTTAATTGATATATTTAATTTGATGAACTTTATTTGTAATATTTATACTACTTATGTAGTACTTATGTTATTTTGAATGTGTTTAGTTTGTAACATCTGTCCTGGCTGGTGGAATTACAGAGTGCTTATGCATTTTCTATAGAGCTCAGTAAGGGCAATAGAATAGAATAGAATAAAACTTTATTGTACACCAATACAAATAAATATGAGAAACATCGTATGAAAATGTACAAATGACGGCCTTATCACTAAAAACAATTTCTTACAGGCAACCTTTGGATGGACACGTAATAGGTGGCCACCGACCACAAACGGTTTGTGTCTGTCCTTCCTAAAATTTTATAAGATGTGACCTGCGTGACATTAACCCTCTTTGGGAATGTTAGTGGAATTTAAAAAACCGGCAAAGTGCGAGTCGGGCTCACGCACAAAGGGTTCCTTACCAACAAAAAAAATCACGTTTATTGTATGGAAGCCCCCTTAAATATTTATTATATTCTGTTTTTTAGTATTTTTGTTACAGAGGCAACAGAGCTGGGTGTCACTGGAAATACCTTCTGGTGCGTACCAGAGACTACGCTGGTCAGAGCCAGAGCCAGAGCCAGAGCCAGAACTACTGGAATACATCAATTGTGAAAATTTAAACTTTTTAACCATCACGGTTCTCGAGATATATAGAGCACGACAGACGGACGGACGGACAGCGAAGTCTCGGTAATAGGGTTCCCGTTTTACCCTTTGGGTACGGAACCCTAAAAAGTGTACGACACAGATAAACAGACAAAAATATTTTAAATACCTACCTTCATAATGTAGCTAGCCTCATCATAATTCACCGAGCCTTTTCCCAACTCAGTTGGGACTTCCAGTCTAACTGCGATTCGGCTGAACTTCGATATTTTCCGTGAAGCGACTGCCATCTGACCTTCACAACCCATGGGCGATATCGAAGTTCTGTATTTAGACCGGTCGGATTTTTGATTTAGGGCTCCAACTACCCCTAACGACTGCCATAGATGTTAGTATGACAACCGGGACCGACGGCTTAACGTGCTCTCCGAGGCACGGAGGGATCTCAATGTCTTAAGAAATGGTCACCCATCCTAAAACCGGCCGAGTCGATGTTGCTTAACCTTTGCAATGTGTTAACATTGTCGGTTACCACTAGACCACGAGCCCCTCCGTGGACAGCTAGCCTCTGGGCTGGAATCATAATAACTATATCTACGATAGTCTGATTTGAGTCACACTAAAATTGTGTAACATAGATCAGTAATGTCTAAAAGCTTTCCACTTTGTGGAGAGTAAGGGATTACGAAAGTAATTCCAAGTCTTTATTTTAATGGAGGAGGCTCAAATGGGCTGACTAGGTTTAGGAAAGTAGTCGTTTAATCCTTACCAGTGAACTTTATTAGAAAAGTCTTCAATTTAATTTTAAGATCTCACAAGTTTATTATTATGGCAGTGCAACAAAAAAAAATTAAACGTTTCACAGTGACCCCAGGAAACCCCACAACTTCACTTTTCGAGGTGGAGTTCACTAATATCCGTGGACTCCATGCGAACCTCGATGCCGTCCACCATCACCTTGAGACGGCACGGCCCGCTGTGATGTCTTACCTGTGTTACCCCGGCTATGTCATCGAGGAACAATTTCGAGATAAAGCCGGGGTGTGCGTGTTCGTTAGGGCGGATGTTTGCTGCCCCCGGTTGCGCTGCCTAGAGAACCCCTCCAACTCCGTCCTTTGGCTGCACGTAGACCATGGCTCTATGAGCCAGATCTACGTGTGCGTCTACCGCTCCCACACAGGGGATTCTGAGACAATAAAGCTCTTCCAGTACCTCAGCGAGACGGCTGATGAAGGGCAGGTGCGGTTCTCGAACGCTGACCTAGTATTTCTGGGGGACTTTAATGGCCATCACATTGAATGACTGGGGTCCCTCAAGACTGATCATGCGGGTAGGGCCGCCCATGCGTTCGCTCTCTCCCACGGTCTGACCCAGATGGTATGCGGGATCACCCGGATACCAGACAGGTCAGATCACGCGCCCGCTCTGCTGGATTTACTGCTGACGAGTCGCCCAGTCCAGTACAGTGTTTCGGTAGGAGCCCCATTGGGTAGTTCCGACCACTGTGTTGTTCACGCTGGCATGAAGGTATCACCTCCTGCACGTGCTGTACAATTATCACGACGACTATGGCACTACTCGTCAGCGGATTGGGACGGTCTACGCGATTATTATGCGTCCGTCCCCTGGCGCCAGTGCTGCTTGGTAGGAAAGGCTCCCTCGGATAGCGCTTCTGCGATTGCTGGCGAGATCAGTTTAGGGATGGAATATTACATCCCTTTCACTGATGTCGCCAGTATCCGCAGAGCCCGTCCCTGGTTCGGGCGAGATTGTGTCAAAGCTGTTTGACAAAAACAGTCGGCATATCGCGCCTGGATCAGGGCCCGGGCTGTGCGCGACCCAAACATGGGCCACCTCAAAGCAGCGTACAACCGGGCCACAAAATCGAGTAACAGGGCCTTTAAGAGAGCGGATGCCCAGCGCGTCGCACGGCTTGATCAGGAGCTCACTTCCCATCCCACGGGCAGCCTTGGATTCTGGCAACTGGCCAAAGCCGTGCAATCTAACTTTTGTCAGCCCTCGCTGCCACCGCTGCGTTACCCAGATGGAACACTGGCTCACAAAGCCCAAGAGAAAGCGGATATGCTCGCAGACCTCTTTGCGGCTAATTCCCGGGTCGACGACCGTGGCCTGCAGCCCCCCACCATCGCCAACTGTGGCCACACTATGCCTGATATTGTTATCAGGCAATGTGATGTACGGGCAGTGCTGCGGTTACTCGACACGCGGAAAGCCAGTGGCCCTGACGGGATTCCGGCGGTGGTGCTACGAAAATGTGCAACTGAGTTGTCTCCAGTATTAACGCGTCTGTACTGCCTGGCATACTCTTCAGGGCTCGCGCCGGAGGTCTGGAAAGAGGCGAACATACAACCCGATCCCCTTTCTTGGGGATCGATCAGATCCAGGCAACTATCGACCCATAGCTGTCACCTCAGTCATTTGCAAGGTGCTTGAGCTCCTTATAAATAAGCAGCTCATGCAATACCTAGAGGATCACTCGCTAATCAATGATCGACAGTACGGCTTCAGGCCAAAACGATCAACGGGTGGTCTTCTGGCATTCGTAACGCATGTCTGGGGTGGGGCTATGGAAAGGCACGGCGAGTCCTTAGCTATTAGCCTGGACATCGCCAAAGCCTTCGATAGGGTCTGGCATGCTTCGCTCCTTTCCAAGCTTCCGGCATATGGTCTACCTCCTCAACAGTGCAGCTGGATTGCCAGCTTTTTAAACGAGCGCCGAGTGTGGGTCCTCTGCGATGGCCAGGCTTCTCGCTTCTTGCAAGTGAATACCGGGGTACCGCAGGGGTCCGTACTATCACCACCTCTCTTTCTTCTGCATATCAATGATATGCTATCCCTCGGGAACATTCATTGCTATGCAGATGACAGCACACTGCACGGGAGTTACTCGGTTCGTCAGACGGCGGGGCGATCTGAGATTGAGGAGGAGAGACGACGACTCATGGCTGATCTCGACCGTAACCTCAACAATATCTCTCAATGGGGTACCGAGAACCTGGTCGAGTTCAATGCCCGCAAAACACAGGCGTGTGCATTTACTGCGAAGAAATCCCCTTTCCTTCCCCTACCCTCTCTTCAGAATGCATTATGACCAATGAAGGACAACCTTGATATCCTTGACATAGACGTTCGTCGAGAGCTCAATAATAAAAACTACATCGAAAGATGTATAGGGCTAGCTTCGCGGAAACTAGGAATACTGAATAAGGTAAAGAGATTCTTTACACCGGACTAGAGGTGTCTGCTGTACAAGACGCAGATTAGACCCTGCGTCGAATACTGCTCTCACCTCTGGGTCGGTTCCACGAAGTATCTGCTGGACGCTCTCGACGCTATGCGGCGACGGGCTATCCGTATTATAGATTGTTCAGAGGTAACGGGAAGCCTTGAGCCGCTAGTTCAGCGCCGAATAATAGCTTCCTTGGCCGCATTCTACCGTATTTACCACGGCAAGTGTTCTGAAGAGCTCTTCAATCTGATCCCACCCTCTTCCTTCCGATCCCGAACGACTCGTGCCGGGCAGAGATGTCAGTCCCACACAGTGGATAGCATGTTCGCGAGAACCGGACGTTTTAAACGTTCGTTTCTCTGCTGAAGGATAGTGGCCTGGAACGTCCTGCCTGTGCACGTGTTTCCTCCCACATATAATCCTGGGTTCTTTAAGCGGAGCGTGAAGAGGCACATCAGTAGGTCGTCAAGTTGAGGGCCCCTCTCTATAGTATTACGTGCTGTGAGAGTGGCCCACAATCGCTAGACGTCGTCACGACTTACCACCAGGCGAACGGCGTCAATTTGGCGAACCAAATATAAAAAAAAAATATATATATATAAGTCATACGCGTATGTAATAATGTAATGTATGAATGTAAGAATCAATTTAAACGAACAAACAAGACAAGGGTATGAAATATAATTTTATGTGTGTAACCGAAACGTCGCCGTCCGTCGTTTAAAGTTTAAACATGATAATATTACGAGTATTATATCAAAGTGAAATTGAATCAAAGATGTAATTTTAGATGACTTAATACGTAAAACAATATAGAAAACACCACAGAACAATAGCAGAGGTTCGAAGGGCCCTGACGCCAAGGCAGGCTTATATTGTGAACGCTCATATTATGTTATACTACGTTCCCGGTAAGTACTAAAACCTTAAAATACCATGATATTTGTAATTATTACAATTGTATCATGGAGTTTGTCGATAAAAACGACGATGACATCGCAAGCAGATATAAACCTATACATTTCTTGCTTGTAGTGGAGTTTATGAAAATCGGCAACACGAGTTGCAGTACAAATCAGCAACTATTTCCTTGCTAACCTCTTCTACTGTTCTGTGGAAAACATAACGCAGAAGTTAAACTATCCTAACTATCTATACTTCTAAAAGTTCAGTCTAAGTGCAATCTGCAGCGCACCTGCTCTAGGGCTAACAGCCACCAACAACTAAACAACTCCATCTCCTTAGAATATCACAGTAAACCTTACTAGTGTTTTTCACTTAGCTAACTGTTATAATAAGAACTACAATCTCATAATCGCGTTGCTTGTACTCAACTTCTACTCTCATATCCACAGCACTTTCATGCTTCAATTGAAAAGGGTATTACGAGATTTTCGTTCACGCAAAAAAAAAACTTTATAGCTTTATAATATTAGTATAGACTTTTAATATTCCAACAGGAAATATTTATCTTACTCATGTCCACAGCGCTTTGTTATGTTACTTTCATTAAGATAAAAAAGGTTCACGCTTGAATTGAAAAGGGTATTGCGAGATATAATGCGTTCACGCAATAAAAACTTTATAGGAAATATTAAAGAGCGAATAAAAAATAAATCGACTCATGTTTCCACCAAATCAAATCCTAACATAAAATACAAATTGGAGGCCCCAATCCAAACAAGAGGCTCGCGGTGCGGGCACCGTGAAATAGAACCCAACCTTAAAAGAATATACTATATTTACACTTCGCTAAAACATACTGTACTTGTTTCACTTTAATACTTTCTCAATGTGCAAACATCTCAACATAAAATAAATAAGTCGATGCTATATAAAGGCCATGATCTAATTTCCCGGCCAAACAGAGTCATACCAAAAGTTTCCTGTCTTTTTTTCTTCTTTCCGATTAATTTTGCCGGTCCGAAATCAATTAACTTTGCCGAAACGTATTTAATGTTGTACTTTTTTACAATAAGAATTTCAAAATACATAATTATATACAAAATATTTACATTATAAATATCGTTTAAAAAATCCTCCGCGTCATTGCCGACTGGGAAGGTTCCCAGAATGCTGGCTGTGTTGTTACGTTGGATGGCGATCCTTATTCTTTGGGCCAGAAAATAGCCAGGCTTTCTGGTCCTGGGAAGCATCGATTAAGCGTTAAGCAATGGCTCTATAAAGGCGGCGAGCACTCGGACCCCATGACCCCAGTGTCTCAACCCCAAACGGCTCAAATACGTAATCACCTGCTAGGTTAGCATATTTACGCCGTTTGAGGCCTTCAGCCGATGCAGCAGCAGCGCCGGCACATCCGGATGTGCTTGGAAGGTGTGAAGGTGCTAAGGTGTCAACGCATGTAGCGTCCCACACCAAAGGACTTCCCATCTTCCACGGTAGCAACGATATACCGTCCGGTCTTTTTCCATCGCTTCGTGCTAAACCATTTGGTTCACGTACGGCCGGAAGACCTGCGGTGGAAAGAGCCCTACGAATTATGTCATTTAGGAAATTTAGGAATTTAGGAAATTTTATTATTTCGGAGAAAAATTAGACATGACCATAGATGTTGTACTTAATATTTTTTAACTTATTTTGCCTTTGATATCCAGAAGTTTTGTGATTTGGAAGAGAAATATCTATAAAAAGATCGCATATGAGGTATGATGATGAGGAATAATAAATATTTAGGACAGGTCTCAGACAGCGGCCGTACTCGCAATGGCTAATTTAAGGGATAATTGATAAGCATATTATAGCTTAATATTTTTTAAACTTTCGCGTTCTAAATTCATTATACTAAATTAACGATTCCGGGACGCGTAATTTACCTTCTGTTTGGCCTGACGTTTTGACCGAGTTACATAGGGCCGTGGTCACAGGCTGACTGGAGCTGGCGGCGTCGATAGCGTGAGGCGCGGGTAGATTCTCCATCTACCCTCACCGGGTCCTGATATTTCTGCGGTGCGTTGTTAAAGTCCCTGCATACTACACTCAAGACGTCCGCCCGGGCAAACTCCGGTTGCACTTTCCGGTTTTTTGTTTTATTCATCTTTGTCTGGTATTCATCTTCCCGGTTGAAATTTTTTTGTTTTTTAATCTCAACAGCTTCACGTACCAACGTTGCGTAGTAGTGACGTTCGGTTGATAGGACTTTCAGGCGATGGAACTCAATCCAGTGGTTAGGGTCTCCCTGTAACAGATGCTCGGCAACCGCTGACTTTTGAGTCTGTAGGTTTTTGACTGCAGCTATGTGTTCCTTGACTCGTTCTACTTTAGGTCGCTTAGTCTGGCCGATGTATGAACTACCACAGGTGCAATCAATTGTATAAACTCCTGGCGATTGCAAAGGTACTTTATCTTTTGGGGACGGCAAACACGTTGTTACTTTGTTTGTTGACAGGCTTGAGAACTGTTTTTATCGACAGTTTTTTCAATCTGTCAGCGATTTTGTGTGTTATACCCCTGATACACGGCTTACGTCTGGCGCTTTTTCCCTCTTCTTTCGTCTTGGGAATGCACTCTTCCTTCTGTACCCGTTATTATTCAGAAGTCTGTTGACATGGTGCAGTTCTTGCTCCAGGTGTTCTGCGTCATAGAGATCATGAGCGCTGATTACCAACGAGGTGACAACAGAGGACAGATGACGAGAATGGTGGTGTGAAGAGGCATGCAGATAATTGCAGATAAATGACAGATTTTTGGCTCTCACTGTCTATCGCAAACCCACACACACAGACCGCTGTGTGTGTAGGTTTGCGATAGACAGTGAGAGCCAAAAATCTGTCATCTCTATCAATTTAACATCCAGAAAAGACAGTGACCGGTTAGACTCCATCCCGCAGGTTAACTTAACTTGTGGATAGATAGAATTCAGGTAACCTAGGTATCGATCTACATCGTCTCGGCTACCTCGAAAGATACAAAATATATCGTCGACGTACCTTTTCCACAGATGGATAGAGGACGAGTTCTCGAGCGCTTTCTCTTCAAAATGTTCCATCCAAATGTTAGCTAAAACCGGGGCAACAGGACTTTCCATAGCTACTGCACCCATTTGGAGGTAATACTCACTTTGAAACAGAAAGTAGTTTCCCTCGACGCACAGTTTCAGGAGATCGATATATTCTACCGGTATATCGTAACTAATAGTCTGGATTTTGCTATATCGAGGCACTCAGTAATCGGAACGTTAGTAAACAATGATTCTACATGAAAGCTTACCATCATTTTGTCATGTTCCAGTTGTATACCGCCTACGATATGCACAAAATGGCGTGAGCCTTTAACAAAAGACGATGAGTTGCCATCTAGTGGTTTCAGTACTGCCGCTACATGTTTTGCCAGGCTGTAGGTAGGTGAGTCTATCTGGCTCACAATTGGGCGTAGTGGAACGTTGGCTTTATGTACTTTCAGCAGTCCATAGAATTTTGGTGGTAAGTTTCTAGTTTGTCTGCAAAGCCTACGGAACTCATCCTCTGTGAACAGGTCTATGTAGTTTTTTATTGCTGCTTTCATTTTTTGAGTGACTCTGGCTGTAGGGTTGTATTTTACCTTACGATATATATTATCATCATTGAGTAAGGCGTTTATTAAACCGTTGTAGTCGACCGTTTCCTTTGTCGGCCCTGAGTACCAGAATCTCGTCGTCATCAGAAACGTCAGACCAAACAGAAGGTAAATTACGCGTTTAAGTCCCAAAATCGATAATTCAGTATACCTACTTATAGCTATCTACCTGCCATAGCGGCTGGCACGAAAGATTTTGTTGCCTTTAATCAACATTCCATCGCAAGCCACGGGTTTCAATTTTTTTTTCAAAATTACAATATAGCTGCTACTTTATATAAAATTCATTCGGCCATTTTTCACATAACTCATTATACGTGTGCCCGGTGACGGCAATAGGCTTGCCCCCTATTACGTGGGACTAAAACTACTGTCAAATTGTGGGTGCGTAATGCACCTCTGCCTACCCTTTTGGGGATACACGCGTGATATGTGTGTGTGTGTAAATCCCTACATATTATAGACAACGGTTCCAAATGGTTATATTTACGCGAATATACATACATGCATACATATATCACACCTGTTTCCCCGAAGGGGTAAGCAGAGAGGCATATTATAAGTCCGCTTTTCATCAGTAAATGTATTTTTGAGGCTCAAGTCTTACTCGCATGCACGCAGTGCACCTGGGAACAGGAGATGGACGAGAACGTCAATAGGCTCGCTCCCTATTACATGGAACCAACAAAGAGTCTGGCGAAATGTGGGCGTAATAAGCTCCTCTGTCTACCCCTTAAGGGTTGGGGGACCCCCGTCAGGAACGAAGTTCTTTACGCACCTGCAACGCAACCCAATCTGGGTTTGGGATACTTTTCGTTTTATTAACGACGCCTACGCTAAATTACAAAAAAAAAGTGTAAAATAAAAAGCGGACCATATTTTGGCTTCCTTCCTTGGTTGGGAACCACTGATAAGCGTAACGTGACAATTTCTACTAAATTGCTCTACCTGTAAGCCGCGTTACAGAACTTCGTTCCAAAAAACGTAATTTTGTTTGTGTTAGTATATTCTATCAATATTTTTAGTCCACCACTACTGGTCCACCGAACTCTCCAAGGTATTTGGACAATTCATTACGGACGTGAGGTTTATGAACGAAACATAAATGTTTACCAAATCAGCCAAATCTATACAAATAAATCATATTGAAGTGTCTGTTTGTAATTCCATATTAACAGCTTTTCACTAAATATGAAAGTATACAGGGTTATTTTAAAAGTAAGTAAGATGTTACGTGGGCTACATCCTGACATACTACTAAACTCCTATACGAGTATGTATCACACTTTTTAGAAAACGTAATGTTTAAGATAAAAAAAAATTTTGAAAACTCGTAAAGCAAAACTTGCTACATATGATCTACAGAAATGATACCTAAACGGTCTTACGTACTTTTAAAATAACCCTGTGTAAGTAATACGCTACTTAGGTAAATATATAAGTCTATTTAAAAAACTGTCTATTTCCGGCTATCTCTGAAACGGCTGTACCCATTTTTATAGGACTTTCACTGGCAGATAACTGATGTTATAAGGAGTGCATTAAGCTATACTAAAATCTCGGAAACGTGTCTCTAAAAAAATTTGGAACCATAAAACTAAACCACGTGGGCGAAGCAGTACGCTCAGCATACTCGTACATAGAAATGAGTACCTACCTATTGCTATGAGTACCTACGAGTATTATACTGAGGAGTGGAAATCTGTCACGTTTCTGATTTCGGTAATTCAGCCGGCTTCAAATTACATACGGCTCACCTTTCTGTGTCAACGTACCTGAATACAAAAGTACAAAACGAGTATACGTACAAATATTCCGCACCAAAATTATATTGTGTTAACCCTCTTTGTATATCATCATATACCTGCCCTTATCCCATCCCTCTTTGTATATATTTATTTTTAACTATCTATATAAATAAAAAGCAATCATCGTTAGTTTGTCTCACTAAAACTCAGGAACGGACGAACCAATTTGGCAAATTTTGGTCTTAAAACATTTGTGGAGGTTTAAAAGTCGGTACGAAGTTCGTCGGGACAGCTAGTTCTCAATAATTCAATTTATTGACTAGTCGTTGTTAGTAAAAATCAATTCGAATATATAATTCAATTGTAGCGCAATTCATTCGAATACTTACTACTAGCTTTATTGCATATTTATGTTTGTTGTGGCAAATATGCTATGTATGCACGAGTAACGAACCTTGAATAATCAAATTGCTACGAATGTATGTTTTTATTCAATCCTATTGGAATGTGGTTTCGAAACGACAAATGTACTTTCTGATAATTATAACACGTAGGTACATTTGTTTTAATTAAACTACCATCTAAAACGATTAATTTGTATACATAAGACAATAAACGTGTGTGACAGGGTCGTACGCGTAGGGTAACATGGGAATACGCGAATCTACCTTACCAATTCTATAGAACACATCCGGTCGGTTCAGATAAATAAAATAAATAAGAAACATTTTAAACATAAAAACATTTATTTGGCATAAACACAATTACGTAATTATAAACCCGCCAAAAGCAAAGACAGTTTGTCGGCGGGGACAGATGTCATAATGCGTGGTATACGTCGCATGCGGAGGATGCGTTTGACCGTACCTTTAGTCAAAATAATACTTATAATACATGCATACTTATTATAATGTGAATAGAAGTAATAATAATAAAACACGTAGGTACATAATTAATAGGTCATCTACTTCTTAAGTTTAGTTCGTATGAAAAGTAAAACTGCAATTTAAGCACTATAATTGTAGTCTGAATCCTAGAACAATCGGTTCACGAATAGGCTTTAGTACACGCATAAATTATGGTTAAGTAGTTAGGCATCTCTCAAGTTAAAATATTAAGTTGTATGTAAACTTCACTTCGTAGCAAAGATGCTTATTAACTTACGTTAACTAATTAATGTTTCCTACATAAGCAGAGTTCAACCATCTAATAATTAAGAAAAGCTTTCAGTATTTAATTTAAAAAGATATTCATTCATTTAGTTGAGAGCACTTCAAGAAACTGTTATTCGTTTTTATAAGGTGTAAATAACGACGTCGTTTAACACATTCCCTGCGGCATTAAATTATCTGTACTTTCCATTACTGCGATACGACGCGTTTTGAACCTTGTCCTACACCAGACGTTGTGGCGGTACGAGGCTTATTAAACCCGACTGCCCGTTGGAAACTCAAATTCTATTTTTGGCGCCAAATAAGACAAATGTACGGTTTTTCTTTTCGATTATTATTAACAATGAGTTGATTAACCTAAATCTGCCGCCGCCCGTGATTAGTTTTTTAAGTTTAGATTCCGTAGCTTAAATAAAATGTGGGATCTAATGCACCTCGTACCGCAGAGAAAAAGAGCAGTTTTTCATAAAGTTTAGTGATGGGAAAAATTACCGATTTTATTTAATTATAGGCTGTGAACGGAAAAAACATAGAAACATTTCTCGCGCTCGAAAATGACCCAATGTAGATCTAGCTGTTGTTAAGAAAATCTTGCCGCAAAGGTGGTGTGTAGTTCGGTTCTTGTAGTCGGCCTGTCATTTTGCTTATAATGCAACAGTTGCTATGCGTGGCTAGCCAATCAGAGACATACATTGACATTTAAATCAACCGTTATTTCGAAATTGTAATCGTTGTTCATAGAAAACTAAATATATCGAGGGACCGTATTTTAGAGATTTTGTTTGAAGTTATGCTTCTATGTTTTTTCCGGTCTCAGATTGTAGTTATTTATTTATTTATATTTTTTTTTATTATTATTAATTAAATATAAACTACTGCGTGTTTTTCGTTAAAACACGTTAAACAATATCATTTTTAAAACAATAGGGTAAGAAGTGGAATTTTTTATATAATTGCACTAATTTCGCTAAATAGAAGACATTATAAACGTCGACATATATTTCACCTACTCACGAGGCATTCTCAAGACTGTCTCAAAGAGAATATCATTTTTGACAATCAGTGCATTCTGTATTTTTTGACTTTTTGTCAACCTCACGACTTGGTAAGAGGGTGCGGAAGCAAATATTCCTAGACTATGTTGATGTGTGTATATGGAGCCATGTTTGTCTCACTTACTCGCGGCAAACTAACCGTTTGTTTAAAAAATTTCAGCTAATAGCGTATTTCTGTGCATACGTAAACATGAACAGATAAGTTATAAATTGTACAGTGCATCTTTCAGAAAAAAATATTTTGTAAATTGCGTGACATTCTGTCATACTAAATACCACGAATTATTGTGCCATTTTTAGAATCCTTCAGCATTTAGGAGCTTACTTATTCTCATACCTATCATGAATAAGGTTGCCATTACCTAATACAATACAATACAATAAAACTTTATTGTACACCAATATAAAAGGCATAACAAATACAAACAGGTTTTATAATGTACAAATGGCGGCCTTATCACTAAAAAGTGATTTCTTACACGCAACCTTTGGATGGACAAAGTAGAAGGAATAGAATTTAAGGAAGAGAGGGTAGGCATTGGTGAAGAAATAAGAATATAAATAAAACAGTTTCTTGGGAAAAAATGTACCAAGTACTTACTTATCATACATAAATACAAGTAACGTTGAATTGCAATAGATATACATATTACATACCATAAGTACACACATAAATATAAAGAATATAAATATAATATACCTTAGATACACATACATATTTTATATCATAAACTTACATACACTATTATAGGCACAATTAGAATAACGCAACGTATAAGACAGCAAATAACGACTTCAGCAGCTCAAAAAATGATCTTTAACCATTTTCTTGAAAACGGCAAGTGTTTGTGCACGTCTGATTGTCACGGGCAGAGCATTCCATAGACGGACAGCCTGCACAGTAAAAGATTTGTCATAGAAAACGGTTGCACGCTCTGGCATTTCTAATACTAGATTCTCCGATGAACGCAAGGATCTCGAATGCGTGTCATTGAGAAACGTGAAACGTTCTTTTAAATAGGTTGGGGTACGTGGATTGAACAAGACATTGTAAAGAACAGAGAGAATATGAGTATTCCGGCGAAGGCGAATAGGCAGCCACCCGAGCGTTTTGCGATATTCGGATACATGGTCATATTTGCGCAAGCCAAATATGAATCTGATACATAAATTCTGAAGGCGCTCAAGTTTACTTAGTTGCTGCTCTGTGACGTCGAGATAGCTGACATCTGCGTAGTCGAGAATGGGAAGAAGGATAGACTGTGCAAGCGCAATTTTGGTGGCCTTAGGTAAAAAGTTGCGCAACCGGCGCAAGGAACCCATTGATGCAAAAAGCTTACGACTCACCTCGCAAATTTGCGGATCCCATGACAGAGTGTTATCTATTCGTTTACCAAGATTCTTAACAGTAGTACTTAAGGGCAAGGGAACACCGCCAAATACAATGCTGGGCAGCATTGCCCAATCCACCCGAGCCATCATTCTGGAGCTTCCAGCAACAATGACCTGAGTTTTGGAGGGATTTACGCTCAGCCCATAACGCTTACTCCACTCGCAAATCTGTACCAAGTCGTCATTGATAATGTCGCATGCTTCACTCAACTCCTCTACTGGTGCTTGCATGTATATTTGTAAATCGTCTGCATATAGGTGGTAGGATGAAAGTAGTGATTTAGAGATAGAGTTTATGAAAATTGCAAAAAGTAACGGAGAAAGAACGCCACCTTGTGGTACGCCGACAGTTGTATCACACCAATCCGATAAGAATTCATCGTAACGTACACGTTGTCGGCGGCCATTACCTAATTGCAACGCTGGACAAAAAATATCAGATTTTGCCCGGACACCATTTGTAATTCCCGCTCGAACGGACGCCTTCTTTGAATCATTGTTTTTTTTTCAGGTATTTACATGCAATTGTTTTTACATACAAATAACTATACTATACATAATGTTAGTTTATAACTATACCATAATGTTAGTTTCATATAAAAAAAATTACTAAGATATTGTGTAGTAGCCTTTCTTGAAAACTCGAATGCGTTGCACAACACTGGCCGCGTAAAGCTAGCGCTACATGCGGTACGAGGTGTGCGGGGATCCGAGGTGTTGCAAACCTCGTTCAGTACTGTATTGAAATTTTATTTATTCAGAGCGACACGAGGTGTATGAAACCTCGCTTAAAAGTAGGTATACCAAAGAACTCGGAATTAATAGTACATCTCAAATATATAGTTATCACTTTCCTACACTGAACCAAATAGAAGTTACGCTTTCCGCACGACAGAGAAGTTTAACTTTTTTCTTATCGCACTAGAGGCGAGACACGTACAGGGTATTTTAGACCTCATATCGCACTGAACGTGTTAACGTAAGCATTTTGTTAAATTATTCTCTACTGACCGGTGCTCTGGGGTTAATCTTCGAACCCAGTAAAAACCCTACTGATCGTAAAATACACTTATTTACAAAAAAAAAACTAACTTCTGTAACTGTTTATCAATAATTTACAATTGGTTACAACTGTTTGAGTAGTACATTGATATTTTTTAATTTTGTTGAGTGCAAGTGACATTGATGTATTATTTCATTTTTATAATTGTAATCTTTGTAACACAATTTTTTGGGTCTCCTGCTTATTTATGTTGCCTCATAGTTATTATTTGTACATTGCATGCCTAAATAGGTAGGACATGTGTTCCTTATACATCAAATAGCACCTAAGATGTAGTTATGTAACATGTTCGGCAATAAAATTATTGATTGATTGATTGATTAGTAGTACAACTTTTGCCATCCGGTTTCATACGACAGCCGTAAGAAGAAGAAGAATAAGATAGATAGGTAGATACTCGCACAACTTCTTCTACATAACTTTCCAATGAGTTGCCTAATAACTTTTGCCATCCGAAAAACACACACATATCACGTCTATATCCCCGAAGGGGTAGGCAGAGGCGCATTACACACCCACAATTTGCCAGTATTTTTAGTCCTACACAGGAGGCAAGCCTATTTATTGCCATCACCGGGCACTCTGGAAAGTGGGTTATGTCCAAAATGGCCGAATTAATTAATTAATAAAATAAGCAGCCTTGCGATGAAATGTTGATAAAAGGCAACAAAATCTTACGGGCCAGCCGCTGTGGCACAGACAATTAAAGTCGGGCGTCTCGGACTCATCAGAAAAAATCAAACTTAAATAAATGTTAAAATTTTATTTTTCATCTTGATAGGAGGATTCACGCGCCATCTAGTCTCAAATTAAGCAGAGCATAATAATATGATATGAGTACTGGTAGATAAACTGATATAAATACTTTTATACTTTTTTTTTGTAAATACATACATATTATACATAGGAAACATCCAGACTTCGGTACAAACGTATCTGTCTTCACACAAAGTTTTTCCCGGCCGGATTCGAACCCGCGACTCCGGCGTCGAAAGCGGATGCACTACCGACCACGCCACCGAAGCAGTCGCAACTCATGCTGACCACCCGTCGCCGTCGTTAACCCTTTGCACAATATAGAATAAGGAATGGACTTTTGGGAGGGCTTGGAAAGCTTCAGCTATATTTTCTTTTCAATCAATTTCGGCCCAAATAAAGCTCTGTACAGGCTGATTTTTCTCATAATGACATCCCAAACCCGAGAAACTGTCACATAAAAGTGGTTCGACTTTGTGCTGCTCGTGTTATTTGATTCTATTTCGCTGCCAACATTTATCACAAAATTCGTGACTTACATTTATTTATTTCCCATTTACTATCTTTTTAGGGTTCCGTAGTTAAAATCTCGGAACCTTTATAGTTTGGTCATGTCTGTCCGTCCGTCTGCACTCAACTTTCCTACTTACGGATGAGTGCTAGAAAAATGAAATTTTGCATGGATCTACATATTTACTACGTTGACAAAGTGCTAAAAGGGCTAAAAGGGTGCAAAGGGGCCCTTCTGGGTGCAAAGGGGCCCTTCTTACATCTATCGGGCCCCAGCGACCTCACCTGCTAGTGGCGCACCTGCTGATTAACGGACGAGGTTCGTATATTACGGTACCCATGTGGTGGCTTTGGCCCCTACTTGGATACCAGGTGGTACAACAGTGTTGGTCCGGGGGGGTACCACCGTGCAGCTGTGCTAAAGCCCCCCAAGTAACCCAGCCCAGGCTGGGTTGCGTTAGGGGTTCACAAGCTGCACTGCTGGGCCCGGGGCGGTGTATGGTGCCGCAGGCAGGGGTCCAGTGGGGGCGAAGCGGAGTCTAGTGTGGGTGGTGTGGGTCGATTCGCCGGCCAGGGAGACCCTTAGCAACGGCGTTGCTGCGGCCGCCCGCAACATAGTAATGGGGCCCGCCTGGGACCAACCACCCCAGTAGGCTGCCTCACATGTTGCGCATAATCCTGTTGTGGGGTCGCCGCTCCGGGTGGTAACCGGTGTGGGGTAGCGGCGGCCTTGAATCAGGGGGGTTTGGGAGCCCTTCCGTCCGGCGGGTCGGCTCCGGCCTAACCACACGGTTCTAGACGAAGCTAGCCTCTGCACTTTGTCACTTACTGCCGCACCAAATATCGCCCTGTCTTCACGCTTCCCCATATTTCACAATGACAGTGCAACAAGATAATAGACGGTACACAGCGGCCCCTAGAAACCCCACAAAGTTGACTTCGTTTGAGGTGGAGTTCGCGAATATCCGCGGACTCCATGCAAACCTCGATACCGTCCACCATCACCTGGAGACGGCACGGCCTTCTGTGATGTTCCTAACGGAGACACAGATACGCCGCCCTGACGACACGTCGTACCTCTGTTACCCGGGCTATATCATTGAGGAACAATTCCGCGATAAAGCCGGGGTGTGCGTGTTCGTTAGGGCGGATGTTTGCTGTCGCCGGTTGCGCTGTCTGGAGAACCCTACTCCGTCCTTTGGCTGCACCTGCAGGTGCGGTTCCCGAACGCTGACCTGGTTTTCTTGGGGGACTTTAACGGTCATCACGTTGAGTGGCTGGGGTCCCTTAGGACCAATCATGCGGGACGAACCGCCCATGCATTCGCTCTCTCCCACGGGCTGACCCAGATGGTATGGGGGATCACCCGGATACCTGACAGGTCAGACCACACGCCCGCCTTGCTGGATCTACTGCTGACGAGTCGCCCAGCCGAGTACAGTGTGTCGGTACGCGCCCCACTGGGCACTTTCGACCACTGTGTGGTGCACGCCAGCTTCCAAGTGCCACCGCCTGCTCGTGCTGAACAAATGACTCGACGACTATGGCACTACTCGTCGGCAGACTGGGACGGTCTCCGCGATTATTTTGCGTCCGTCCCGTGGAGCCAGCGCTGCTTTGTAGGGAAGGCGCCTTCGGATAGCGCTGCTGCCATTGCTGGCGAGATCAGTCTAGGGATAGAATATTATATCCCTTTCACTGATGTCGCCAGCATCCGCAAAGCTCGCCCCTGGTTCGGGCGTGAATGTGCCGTGGCTGTCCAGAAAAAACAATCGGCATATCACGCCTGGGTCAGGGCTCGGGCGGCACGTGACCCGAACGTGAACCGCCTCAAAGCAGCGTACAATAGGGCCACTAGGTTCAGCAAGAGGGCCTTCAAGAGAGCGGATGCCCAGCGCATAGCGCGGCTTGGTCACATCCCATCCCACGGGCAGCCGTGGATACTGGCAACTGGCCAAAGCCGTACAGTCAAATTTTTGTCAACCCTCGCTGCCACCACTGCGTTTTCCTGATGGATCACTGGCTCACAAAGCCCAAGAGAAGGCGGACATGCTCGCAGACCTCTTTGCGGCTAATTCCCGGGTCGATGACCGTGGCCTGCAGCCCCCCGCCATCGCCAACTGTGGCCACACTATGCCTGATATTGTTATCAGGCAATGTGATGTACGGGCAGTGCTGCGGTCACTCGACACGCGGAAAGCCAGTGGCCCTGACGGCATTTCGGCGGTGGTGCTACGAAAATGTGCTGCTGAGTTGTCTCCAGTATTAACGCATCTGTACCGCCTGTCATACTCTACAGGCCTCGTGCCGGAGGCCTGGAAGGAGGCGAACGTACAACCGATCCCCAAGAAAGGGGATCGATCCGATCCAGGCAACTATCGACCCATAGCTGTCACCTCAGTCATTTGCAAGGTGCTCGAGCTTCTTATCAATAAGCAGCTCATGCGATACCTGGAGGATCACTCGCTAATCAATGATCGGCAATATGGCTTCAGGCCAAAACGATCAACGGGTGACCTCCTGGCATTCGTCACGCATGTATGGGGTGAGGCTATGGAAAAGTTCGGCGAGTCCTTGGCTATTAGCCTGGACATCGCCAAAGCTTTCGATAGGGTCTGGCATGCTTCGCTTCTTTCCAAGCTTCCGGCATATGGTCTACCTCCTCAACTGTGCAGCTGGATTGCCAGTTTTTTAAACGAACGCCGAGTGCGGATCCTCTGCGATGGCCAGGCTTCTCGCTTTTTGCAAGTGAATGCCGGGATACCGCAGGGGTCCGTACTGTCACCAACTCTCTTTCTTCTGCATATCAATGATATGCTTTCCCTCGGGAACATTCATTGCTATGCAGATGACAGTACATTGCACGGGAGTTACTCGGTTCGTCCGACGGCGGGGCGATCTGTGATAGAGGAGGAGAGACGACATCTCGTGGGTGATCTCGACCGAAACCTCGACAGTATCTCCCAATGGGGTGCCGAGAACTTGGTCGAGTTCAATGCCCACAAAATACAGGCGTGTGCATTTACAGCGAAAAAATCCCCTTTCCTTCCCCTACCCACTCTTCAGAATGCAATATTACCAATGAAGGACAATCTAGACATCCTTGGCATAGACGTTAGTCGAGAGCTCAATAACACAAAATACATTGAGAGATGTATTGGGCTAGCTTCGCGGAAACTAGGAATACTGAACAAGGTAAAGCGATTCTTTACACCGCACCAGAGGTGTCTGCTGTACAAAACGCAGATTAGACCCTGCGTTGAATACTGCTCTCACCTCTGGGACGGCTCCGCGAAGTATTTGCAGGACGCACTCGACGCTATGCAGCGACGCGCTGTTCGCATTATAGACTGTCCGGAGGTAACGGGAAGCCTTGAGCCGTTAGCCCAGCGCCGAACAATTGCTTCCTTGGTCGCGTTCTACCGTATTTACCACGGTGAGTGTTCTGAAGAGCTCTTCAACCTGATCCCACCCTCTCCCTTCCGATCCCGAACAACGCGTACCGGGCAGAGATGTCACCCTCATACCGTGGAAACCGTCTTCGCGAGAACCGAGCGTTTTAAACGATCGTTTCTCTGCCGAACGATGGTGGCTTGGAACGCCCTGCCTGCACACGTGTTTCCTCCAACATATAACCCTGGGCTCTTTAAGCGAAGCGTGAAGAGGCACATTACTGGGTCGTCAAGTTGAGGGCAACTCTCTATAGTATTCCTGTGTACTGTGAGAGTCGCCCTCAATTGCCAGACGTCGCCTCAGCTTACCATCAGGCGGGTGGCGTCAATTTGTCGACCTAAATATATAAAAAAAAAATAAAAAAATAAAAAAATAAAAAAAAAATGACAAATATTTTTTTTGGGTATCTCCCCTACATGTAACCAGAATTTGTTTTTTTTGTCGTTTACCCTGGAGTGTGACCTGGGAGATAGGTCTTCGTAAAACATTGCGTTTCTTATAGGATATTTTGATTTAAGTATTCGCTTGCGAGATGTTTAACTTTATAGTTAATATTTTTGGTAAAACAGAGCCTTCCCCCCTCCCCCCCCCCCCTCTAAAATCTAAACGGCTGGCTCGAAAAATCAGAAAATATTTATGATGGTATATAACGGATAAGACAACTTTGTTAGTTCAGGTCTTATATTTGCTAATATGGGTGACTACGAAACCCTATTCTATGCGTGGCCCGACACGCACTTGACCAGTTTTTTATTAGTCTGTAAATACTGCGAGCAGGTTTATACCCTTCAAAATATCTTGAAATTATCACGGACAAAAGAATAGTTTGCAGAAATACTAAACTATTAAATTTAAAAGGGTAGTGGTTATAACGTAATACCCAAATAGCTTAGATATATGGTTTCCTGAATAGTCTACGATTTAAGGTCAGAGACCATTTTGTTCGGTTCATAAAAAAGCCCTAATGGCCCGTTTCCGATCAGACCGGGGATTGGTAGAGCTATTAGGCAAGGTATGTGAAAGTCGTTTAGAATCGAAGGATATCGTTATTCATAACATGCTCACTTCAGAACATCATTCTAGTGACATGGCCATTACATTTAAATATTATATTATATCTAACTCTAGTTCGATGACGAATAGAATATTATATTTCAAGTCAATCAAACTTTCAAGTAGATATTATAGCTATAAAGTCTCAACTACAAGAATTTGGTTAATCGGCTTATTTGGTTAATCGGGGTAGGGTCGAACTACCATAAAATTATATTACAGGTAGTTATTTTGTGTGGCTGATGGTTGATTAATATGATATCAAATTGCAGGTAAAATGTTATTAAGATAACTTGGGCTGATAGTAAAATATTAGAACTCGAAGTAAAGTTTGTTATGAATAATGTCGGTCTTATGTGTCGGCTAAAAAAATCATAAAACTACTTAAAATAAGGTGACTTCAGAGGTCCTTATCAACGGTAGAATGAATACTTGAATCGTAACTGCTAGATTGGTACACCGCCCGCGCCGCCGCCGTTGGCAAAATAGAAAGTTTTTATGAAAGTCACCGAGTGGGTGTCTTGCGCGATGTTATCCTAATAGCTAAAGATATTTCCAACTTCAAGTTGAGCTCAAAGTTTAACGAATTGTTAAAGAAAAACTACGACCCATTAAAGAGTTTTCTAGTCTGCCTTACAGATTACTCTATCTGTAGATAGTAATAAAAAACTTTTCGGTACAATTGAAGTTTGGTACAAGTAACGGTTCTGCAGTAAGTAGGTAGTTGATAGAAACATTATCAAAAGCTATCTATACTTCTATACTTAATATTATAAAGAGAAAAGATTTGATTGATTGCTTGTTTGTTTGTTTGTTTGAAGCGAATAGGCTCTGTGACTAATGATCCGATTTTGAAAATTGTTTCACTGATATGTAGTTACATTATCCAGGAGTAACATAGGCTTATTTTTATACCGGTGATGTGTTCCCACGGTGACTGGGTATGAGAAAAGTATATTACGCGGGCGAAGTCGCGGAGATCAGCTAGATTAAGATATATTTTAACTAGTGCTTCCGTAGAATAGTGTCCTCGTCACCGATCCCCACGGGAACATATTATCCCCACGAGAACATAATAATATGATCAGGATAAAATGTAACCTTTGTGTTATTCTGATATATGAGTTAGATTATTTTAATGTTCCATTACAATCCGTTCAGTAGTTTTTGCGTGAAAGAGTTACTAACATCTAAACCTCAGTTAATTTTATTAGTATAAATACTTTTACTTCTGCGCTTTTTTTTAATCCCCCTACATCCATTGCCCCCGTAGCCAAGTGCCTCTGGTAAGTACAGAGAAAATTCCCAGGGGTGCCCGGTGGTTACTTCTGCGCTGGGAAGTCGTAAATGATTATAGGTAGGTACTATATACGATAAAAGCGGCACCTGGCAATAGCCTCATCCATCTTTATCCATTAAATCTCGACTGCTTCTACGAACCATAGACAGAGTAGTATATTATCCTACCCGCGTCTTGTAATACTTGGTTCCACCTAATACGTCACAGGACTTTTTATGTTAGGCACAGTCTTGGGGAATCTGGCGAGAATGGCGTCGGTCTCTAAAATCAATAGTGTTCTAAACAATGGCTGTACTGATTATAATACATAGCGTCTTATAAGACGCTATGTAATTTGAAAACGAACAGCTGAGCCGGCTGAGAAGCAAGCTTCTATCGACCTTATGGTCACATTTCCTTTTCTTTTTTATTCTTTTCTGCGAGGTTTCTTGAAACAGAGAATTGGTGCAATAAATTCAGTTAAGGATCGTGCCAAAAACTCAGTGGACATTATTATATCCAGTTGGATACACTGAAATTTGTTATCATTAAATTAAATCACAAACTCCTCTTGTAAGATTATTCCACTAGATACTTTTAATTTTGATTGAAGCTCTTTCTACTGGTGATAAAACACTTGCTTTTTACCCGACTGCGTCAGCGAGGGTTATTAACAAATACAAACGCTGTAGGCTGAATTGCCCTCTTTGGGGGAGGACTATGCCCAGTAGGAGGTGTCAAATGGGCTGAGATGATGAACATATCAGAGGTAAGATTTGATTGTTTCTTTGCATTCAATAGGCTTCAAAACTAAACTACTAAAAACTACTGGACCGATTTGAAAATGTATGTTTTTTATTAATAACAAATAATAAGTCTCGTAATCGAATGGGCGAATTTCTTGACCTTCAAGAAGTGTGTGTTAACTGCTCCGATTCTGAATAAAAATAGTTTAATTAATTGATTGAATTACAGACTATTATAACATCACGCTACGATCAACAGGAGTGGAGTAGAACACACTTAACGGACGAAGTATGTCTACTAGTTACAAAATACTGACGTAATAACTAATGTAGAAAAAAAAAAGAAAATAATATTTAATGATGCATCACATTTTACAATTTATAAGTTTTACATAAAATATAAAACTTGTCTGTGGTCACTATGACTATTTAGATAATTAGACATTGATAAACGTCTAATCGATGCTTCTCAGGATCAGAAGGCTGGCTATTTCCTGGCTCAACGAATATGTATCGCCATCGTGGTAACGCAGCCCGTATTTTGGGAACCTCTTACATTACCATATTAGACGGCAATGATGTGGAGGGATTTTTACACGTTCTTTTGAAAATATATTATCTTAAATGTATTTTGTAAAATTCGTATCGTTTATTGAGTTTGGGTATGTCTGTATGTAGTAGTCGCAATCCTATCTGTTAGTACTATTAAATCTCTCTCATGCAGAGAATACGACCGTTTTACGACATACAATAACTTGATCGATCAGACTTAGGATAAGAACTATTACTTCTCAAAATAGTCTAAACACTTCTATTTCATACATTTAAATGTACAATTTAAGTAACTTCAGTAAAAGAAAAGTACAAAACTTATCGTCACAAGATTGATTCATACAGAAATAATCTAACTGAATCTTTCCAGTGTTTCTTGTCTCGTATTTATTTAAAAAACAATTTATATCGCAAATTCAGAAGTAATCATAGAAGTTGTTAGTTTTCATAATAAAATATTTCTTTTTAGGGTTCCATAGTTTAAGTACGCTCGCGCCGCTCCCGCCCCGGTGCGCTTAGTAATCGATCCTCTCGCTCACCAACCTTATGTTCGCGCGCACGCATTGCAATCTTTATTACCAGTCCCATGAAATATACAGTTTATTCCACTATCAAGAAGTTTAATTATACTTGTCAAGACCCCCGGCATCTACACTGGAGCTTGGCATTCAACATAGGTCTTTTAAAAACATTGAGAGGTTGCTACTACGATTTCTCTTTCTTTCATCTTTATAGCCCTTTTTCTTGGTAAAACAAAGCGTCCCCCCTATAAAATCTAAATGGCTGCCTCAAAAAAAAAAGCCTTTGTACGCCCTCTACCCAAAATTACTAACCCTTCCCTTCCGAACCATTTCAGACCCATATCTATTCTACCGTTCCTGTCCAAAGTGCTCGAGGCTTGTGTATACAGACAGCTTGCAAGTTTTGTTTTACGTAATAACATTCTTAACCCTCTGCAATCGGGTTTCAGACCCGGTCATAGCACCACGACAGCCTTACTTAAAGTGACTGATGATATAAGGAATGGCGTGGAGAACGGAAATGTCACCATCGTTGTTCTTGTTGATTTTTCCAATGCCTTCAACGTCATCAGTCACAATATCCTCCTGTCAATCCTTTCCCACCTTCAAATCTCATCTGATGCGCTGGGATGGTTCTCTTCTTATCTTCAAGGACGCCAGCAATCGGTTCGCATTGATGAAAAGTTCTCGAATTGGTGTGATATTGGTGCTGGCGTTCTTCAAGGCGGAATACTGTCTCCTCTACTTTTTTCATTATTTATAAATTTCTTAACACACGAACTTCGTAGTGCATATCATCTGTATGCTGACGATCTTCAATTATATACTCAGGCTAGGGTGGACGGTCTGCCTGTGGCAATCGGCGAGGTTAATCGGGATCTGGAGAGCATTAAGGATTGGTCTGAGAGGTTTGGGTTGTCCGTTAATCCGTGCAAGTGCCAGGCCATCATTATCGGATCATCGCGTAGGGTCAATCAGGACCTTATTCTCACGCTCCCGCCCATTTATTACAATGGTATTGTTATACCTATCAGTAGTGACGTGAAGGATTTAGGCTTGCGTATCGACTCAACCCTCAGTTGGAGTGCGCAGGTAGCTTATGTCGGCCAGAGGGTTACAGGGATGTTAAGGTCACTGTATCCTCTGAGAACGCTTTTACCGACCAAGACCAAAATAACGCTTGTGCACACTTTAGTACTTCCTGTCATTGATTATGGTGATGTGTGTTACTTCGACCTGAATGCAGATCTCCTCAATAAACTTGACCGTCTTCTAAACAATTGCATTCGATTCGTTCATAATCTTCGCAAGTTCGATCATGTTTCTGGCTTCCGTTCCGAACTGCAGTGGTTACCCATACGTCAGCGGCGTAGCTGTCGTGCACTGATGATACTTTATACCATTTTACATTCTCCTACTACCCCTTCTTACTTATCTTCCAACGTCCAGTATCTATGCTCTAACCACAATCGCAACTTGCGCTCTGCTGACAATCAGCTTCTTTTGTGCCCCAGTCACACATCTAGTCTTGTCCACTCTTCGTTCTATGTTCAATCTGTCCTTCTTTGGAACGCCCTTCCTCTAGATATCAGAATGTCCACTAACCGTTATATTTTTAAAAGAAAAGTTCGTCAGCACTATCTTAACCTACTGACAGAGTCGTCTCAGTAACTTCCAAGTAAGTGGTCGTTATTATCTGTGTATGTGTATGTTTACTGTTCAGTAGGTATATAATTTTATGTATGTGTGGTATGCATATGTATGTGGGTATTCTTATAGTTATGTGTATCTATTTCATATTATTGTTAATGTTATGTGTAGTTTATTTGGGTATATATTTATGTAAGTAAGTCTTTTAGTATCTATAGTCAAGTGTACCTTATACGCACCTACTCAGTCGATTCTCTGCATCACCCTAAGGTTGGCTGGTAGAGAATGCCTTTGGCATTAAGTCCGCCTTTGTACATATTCTTGTGCATAAAGATTAAATAAATAAATAAATAAATAAATAAAAAATCGGAAAATATATATAATGAACTTTCATGGAAACTATACTGGATTAGACAACTTTGTTTGTTCAGGAGTTATAGATGCTATTATGGGTGACTACGGAACCCTATTCTATGCCTTGCTCGACACGCACTTGGCCGGCTTCATATAAATGTGTAACGGTATTCCCAAACGCTGACTTTTCAGTTACATATTTTTCAGTTACATATTTAACGTAATTTACGTACCTATTAGTTTGTAATCATGAATGTGTTAGTTTAGGAAAACATTATTATTTATTGTTATTAAGAACTTTTATTAGGCGTGAATCCTAATTATGTGGGACAATCGTGGATTTACTTATTAAATTCAGGATATTAATAGGAATTTACTAGCTGCTATAACAACGGTCCGGCTACAAGTGTCGTAGAGTGGACAGCGTCCATTGTGTACATAACAAACACGCCCTCGTTTTATCCCGGATAATTATATTTTTGTTTAGTGTACACGGTGACACGAGGAAATTACGAAGGAGATTGTTTTCTGTACTTTATGGGGTTTGTACATACATACAGTAAAGATACTCGGAATTAACCCGTTCGTTGTTATTATAATAACACAGTGTAGCTACCTACATTATCATAGTAAGCGATCGATCTCATTTTGATGATGAGTTTATGAAGAATACTACCTAAGTAGTTATAGTACTAAATACAGCGTTTTGTTAAGTAAGTGAGGAGATATGTAGATAGGTAGGACTTTAGTCCAGCTAGGGGGCACAGCTACGGGTGGTTCAATGGTACATATTTTTTTCCTTAGGTAATTTCTTTAACAAATTGTAAACTTTAAATATTATAGATACAAACTAGCTTTAAATTTTAAAACCTCATCGCCTCACGTAAATTGTGTAAAAAGTATCCAGTATCAGAAGTCGTAACAACATGCCGCCACTTGGGCATTTCTTCGTGAACTAAACATTGTGTACAGCCGCCGAGGGAATCAAGACTTTAAACCTAGTTTAATAGAGTCGTAGCTACCCATCTTGGGTAAAATTACAATATACACGACCGCCTCTTCGCGTACGTATGTGCTGTGTGTTGCTCAAGTTCTTTTCTATTATTTAGTCCGGAGTTTACGAGTCTAAAAAGCTTTTAGTTGTTTTTAACGACACACACTTTTGAAGTGAAAATGTTCAGTTGCAAATATTAGCAATTGTACCGTACAGGCAGGAGAGGAAAGTCTACCAGAAGGTTTCGTAACCACTCGATGATACAGACCCGGATTTGTGGGGTTAAAATAATTACTCACGGTTTCTTTGGTGGACATCAAATCAACGTGCACCTACAATTTAAATAAACCCAAAATCTTGGCCAAGGCAAAGCCGTAAGTATAACAAACAATTCTCATCCAACCGGGTGAGCTGTGTGATATCCAACAATATTGTCCCACAATATACACACATTTCAGATTTATCAATAATAATTGAAAAGCGATATATAATTAGTATACTTAGTTGATTATACAACAAGTGAAAAAAAAGAAAATTTAATTCGAGTTACGAAGTTGGATCCCTAGAGTAGAGAAGTTGAAGAGTTTTTCACGAGTAGTCTATTCTACTTTATGCCATTGACTGCGAGAAAATAAGGTAAAGGTTTCCAACACCTACAATGTCTGATGGGGATGGAGGGAGTGGGGGGAGGTAACCTCAGCCTGCCAGTAGTTACGTTCAGCTTTCTTTTTTTTGTAGTATACTTAATTCGTCTATTGAAGCTCGTTCCAAATTTAAATGTAATTATTCACTTGTGAGTAAATGAGATTTTATTCACTGTTATCGATGAATTAAGTTCACTTTTTCGAGGGCCAATGGTATAAAGTTTCTTCTAACACGGTGACACGAGAACTTTATAACAGAGGAAAGATTCGTCATTTTGTTTGTTTGTAACGATTTATTCCTTACGGACATACATCTTTTTACATCTCTGAACAATGTTTATAAGATACTAATACTCTGCCACATATGGACTAATAAAGATTATTAGTTATAGTTAGTATAATTTAATAGCGAGTAACACAAGTCAAGCTGAAAGCTTATTCATCGGTGAATTCAATGGAGTAATTTAGTGTAATACTATATTCAATATTTTAGTAAAAGATATTCTTATAACTCTGGAGGTACCAACATACAATATTTATATAAATAAAAATGAATCGTGTTATGGGCACTCTGCCTAAGTCTCCCTGCTTTACATACTTATTTTAGTTTTTAGTTTTAGATAGTATAGTTTGTAGTTTGTTTAGGTTTATTTTTTAATTTAATTTTCATGTTCCTTGTATATGTTCAAAATGAATCGCCGTTCGTTTGTCTCGCTAAAACTCGGGAACGGTTAGACCGATTTGGCTAATTTTGGTCTTTAAGCTATCCAGATTAAGACACCCCAGAGTTTATTATTTTAATGTAAAGAGATTATTAATATACCAAAAGTAAATTGAATAACAAGTTTTGACGTACACCACTAATAAGAAGTATTTATGCAGGTTCAGGGAAAGTTTAAACGGTCTCAAGAGATACGAAGTTCGCCGGAACAGCTAGTATTACTGTTTCACCAAAAATATTACGGGTTTACCAAAAAGAAAAATATTTTGTGGAATAGTGTACAAGTGAGTATTTCAAAAATGTGTCAAACCAATAATGAATCTTTAAACCATATTTCACTTCACCATAAAGTGCTAAACAATCAGGACATTTCAGCTCAACGTTACTGACACTCGCTGTAGACACTGAGAGGGTAAGTTTGTCTGTCTGTCATCCGACGTTTTAGTTTACGAGCATCACGTATTCGCGATTCATCAATTCTTTTTACGACGCGTAATAGATTTCGTTTGTAAACTCAACTGTTTAAGCGAATAAGATAGAATATTGTGCCATGGGTAGTTTTATGATGTGGATTTAATAAAAATTTAAGGTATTTTCGTATTTTAACCGACCTCAAAATAGGAGGAGGTTCTCAATTCTACTGAAATGAAATGAAATGAAATGAAATGATTTATTTATTTGTAGTACGGCGTCGACCCGTATGAATAGTAGTGCCCAGCTCCTCGAATGATAACGCTCTGGTGCCAATGGTGCGTCGTAAGAGAGCGCGGGCCCCTTTAATGACGGCCTCATGGAGTCCACCGAAATTACTGCCCGTTGGGGGGTTAAATCGCCAAACAATACCACGAGAAATAAAACCGTTATTGATATTAATCGATTCGTCGTTTAAAAATTTAGTTATTTCACTTAATTGTTTATTTGCTGATACGAAATTCGTACCATTATCTGAAACGATAGAATGGCACAAACCTCTCCTAGCTGTAAATCGATCGAAACATGCCAAAAAACATTCCGTACTTAGTGATGACAAAACTTCTAAATGAACTGCCCGTGTTGCACAACACACGAACACACAAAGATAGGATTTGGAGATGCGAGCGTTCCTACGCGTTGACTCTTTTGTAGGAAACGGTCCGCCCATGTCTACACAAACAGTGTGAAATACATGAACATCCTGAGAGCGATATTTAGGTAGTTCGCCCATTAAGAGTTGTCGACTCGTAGGAGTTGCTCTGAAACAAGAAATGCATTTCCTAGTTCGTGACCTAATAGCATTACGAGCGTTGACAATCCAATACTTTTGTGTTAGTAGACTTTGAAGTGTGCGAGGACCCACATGTAAGTAAATTTTGTGGAAATGATCAATTAAAATCTTTGTGAAGTGGGCATCTTTAGGAAGTAAAAGAGGGTGCTTATGTTGGTAAGATAACTCTGACTGGGAAAGTCGACCCCCCACCCTGAGGAAACAATCAGGGTCAATGAAAGGGTTGAGTTTCTTTAAAGAAGAATTACTATTACCACCCTTTACTAATGCCTGCATTTCACTACTAAAATAATGCTCCTGTACGGTTTTCACTAATATACTGTGGGCGCGCCTAGTGTCTGTCACGGTTAGACAGCCTGTACGCGCTCCTGAAGGCAGTCTACAGTTACGTATAAACTGATAGCATCGCCCTACCACGTTAATCAATTTACTAAAACTAGAATACTTTTCGGTTACAGTGTAAAGCCAGCTGGTTGAATCAGCATTAGTTGAGACTAACACTGTCTTGACGCACTTAAGTTCGGGCGGGTTGCAGTCACGAAACTCGTCCATGGTTCTAATTGGCCAGTGTAGGCGATCTAGATCGAGCCAGTCTGGTCCTGTGAACTATTCTCGCGTGGCTAGCAAGACTGACGGTAAAGCTCCACGAGAGCAGATATCGGCAGGATTGTTTACCCCACTGACATGATACCAACACTCACAGGGTACACTACCATTAGTTTTAGACACCCTAGTAGAAACAAATGTTTTAAGTGTGTGACTAGGTGTATTCAACCAAGCTAACACCACCGACGAATCTGTAAACAACATCTCGTGTAGTTCAATCCGATCACGGAGTATCGATTGAACATACTTAACAAGTTTGGCTAGCACCCATGAGCTCCAGTCGCGGGATGGTTACAGTTTTCAAGGGTGCACCTTGGACTTCGCAATGAGCACACTGACCTTGGCTTCACCGGTAAGATTTACTGTCCTTAAATATACGACTGCCGCGTATCCAAGGGACGAGGCATTACAAAACCCCAGTAGTTGATACAGGGACGGTGTGGCCACGGCCACATGACGTATATCCGATAGCATTGGAAGCTCCTTCACGTAGGACTGCCATTGCGAAGTCAAATCAGATGGGAGACTTTGGTCCTAGTCGAGCTGGCGAGTCCAAAGTTCTTGCATGAAACACTTAGCGTAAAAGGTGCACGGTGCCACAAATCCCAAGGGGTCGAACTGTCGACTGATTTGTGACAGCACCGTTCTCTTTGAAACAATATGGCTAGGTGGCGTGACTGTGAAGGAAAAAGCGTCAGATGCAGGTAACCACTGAAGCCCCAGCGCTTTAATGGCTAAATTCTTTTCATCATCAAAGGTCACTGGTTTTTCAAGATGACCCTCGTTGAGCTTGTCGAGAACCTGATTGCAATTGCTAGACCACTTTCGAAGAACAAACCTACCTGTCTCCAACAATTGCATGATTTCTTGTTGAATGGTTAGCGCTTCCTTGACAGTCGGCACCGACCACATAAAATCGTCCATAAAAAACGCAGTCTTTAACAAAGGAGCCACCCTAGCTAGGGTAATTCTCACGTTCATTATCTGCTAACGTATGTAGTACCTTAATAGCTAAGTAGGGACAGCTGGCCACGCCATAGGTGAGGGTATTCAAAGAGTATTTTTTGATTGGTTGATCTAAAGAATAGCGCCACACAGTGCAGTCGACGCCGGGTGATTTAGTCAGCTAACCATAGATAATAAAGAACTATACATTTCCCCCCACCGAAATCCGCAAGGATTTCCCAGTTACGATACCAAGTTCGGTAGAATTTGTTAACTAGTTTGAGTGTAGGAGGATGTATAACATGTGTAATTGAATAGATAAATTATATATTGAGATATAGTGTACCCCAAGTTAGAACTATTTCCTTTTGATAGTAAACTTGAAAACTGGCCTACTTTTCGAGACACATTTCTGAGCTTAATTCATAGTAATAGTGGAATAGCGAATATCGAAAAGTTTTATTATTTACTTTCGGCGGTGAGCGGTCCCGCATTAACTATCGTGAAGTCTATGCCAGTTACGTCTGACAATTATCCTATTGTTTGGTCTACTTTAGTGAAGCGATATGACAACAAACGCGCATTAGCTACTAATTATTTAGATAAAATATTTAATTTTAAACCGTTAGAGAGAGTTAGAGAGAGAATCTCTTTTACCTAAACAATAAATGGCACGGGCTGCCCTCTTTTGTAATATAAAAATTGTTTCTATATCTGCTGCATTTCCCCAAAGTAGTATTAAGTAAACTAGCCTAGCAGTAGCTACATCTGTCAACTGCCTAATCCGTCTCACAACATATGCAGCAGAGCTAAGCTTATTAGCTAAAATGGTGATATGGTCACCCCATTGTATGATACTATGTATATATTTAATACGACAATTTGCCTGTCTGTCCGTCCGTCGCGTTTTTCAATTTACATACATTTGCATGAAATATTAAAATATTTATTATTTTTTTTTTTGAGACGATACAAAGTTCGCTGGGATAACTAGTATTTTTAATTTCTTTTTTGTAATTACAATTTTATAACTGGGTGACTCGCTTTTGAATTATTTTTAATGTGTGGTCCCATTTCAATTTGGACCCATTCCGATAGTTATTTGGTCCCATTCCGGTAATTTAAAGTCAGTTTTTGTGTCAATGTTTGACGTGCTCATAACATAACACGTCAAACATTGACACAAAAACTGACTTTTCTGTTAATTCAAATAGAACGTTTAATGAAAACTATAACAGTTTGAATAACTTTGTTAGTTCAGGAGTTATAGAGGATACTATGGGTAACTACGGAACCCTATTCTATGCGTGGCCCGACGCGCACTTGGCTGGTTTTTTATGTAAGGATTATTCAAAATAGATTGTATCGTAAGTAAAGATTGTATTAAACCGTGACCAATTCAATATTATTACAAAAAATACATAGAAATTGTCAAAGTATTCTCCAAACAGAACGTATTGTAAGATACGGACATGTGCAGTACTCATACAGACAGACAGTGCAATACATCTGTAATGGAATCTGTAGAAGCTTTGTGAAGCTCTTTCGTCGCTCCTTAGCCCTACTCATGACGATATTTCCTTTTATCGTACTCTTCTTAAAACAAAAAGCGCAGCTATTCAGGCGTACCATCAGGTTTAAAAGCTGCGTATTGTATGAGTACACTTTTATAGTAGCACTAACTCAAAGATATAGGTATTATTCGCGTAGATATTAACATATTTATGTGATCACTGTTCTCATTGCATCTAGTACAATTATTGCAAATTTGTTTTCTTTATTTTTGTCGAGGCTCTTTTCACTAGGAGTGGGTGTGTTTAATATTCGAATCGCACCGGCACGCGAGTTTATAAAAATTAAAAATGTCGGACGTTTTAAAATGTAGCGTGTGTAATATTGTAATATGCGAGCTTCTCTCGTATGTGCAAAACAAAGTGTCTGTAATAAATGAGGAAACATTAGTGAGAATATGTGTTATCTTTTTCATCTGAAGAAATGAAGAACGCAAAGTCACTTCTTTTCGACTCACTTCCAACAGACAAAAGAAAAATCCAGCGCAAAAACAAAGGTAAAGAAGAACGTGATTTAGCGGATATAATCAACATCTTTAAATCGGAGGATCCGGATTTAATACCGGTTTTTGTGGCCAGACAATTAGACAATCAGCTTGCCACCTATACTGTTTGACCACTTGGACTGCACAAAGATGCTAAAGGACATGTTGCTTCTCAGAAACGATATCAACGATATTAAACGTACATATGCGACTGCTGACTCGCTCAATGAACTGAAAAATGATGTGTTGCGCATAGGGTATGATTCACCATTTAAAACAAATACAATGCGAGGAGCATGGGTGGTGGTCCTATGGGTTTATCGCATGATTCATCGAAAAAAGTGTATGCGCGAAGCAATAGTGAATCGTTAGCTGAGTCATTGAACGATGAGTTACCGTTATCACAGTATAGACAGTTGAGGGTAACTGTGAATAAACCTAATAACGGTAATAAAGAGAAACAGCAGTCGGTGGACATAACCGGCTCGGTTATTAGCTGTGGCGGGGAGGGCTCGAGCCCGACGACGAATCAGGAAGCGACCGGTGCCGACAGCACACTAAGAATAGCGCGTCAGCTGATTATCGCTGATAACACACGAAGTAAATGAAATTAAGATTCAGAATGTAGCCGTACCAGTATTAAAGGAAAATGTTATCAGAGAAGTATGACAAACAGTAACACATAACAAACGTAGATCGAAAAAATATAGATTTAGTGGAAAATCAGGTGTTGCAAAGGACTTAGAGGATACTTTTTGGGCCGCTGACCGAAAAATAGCCATAAGCCACGGAAAATAATATAATACAACGTATTTACAACAAGACGCGGGAAACAGTATCCTTAGAGAAAATAAACATGAAAGTGAACAGAGGGCACAAGGCGTATACATTTTTTATATCCGTAGCGAACGTACATAAATACATGGATGAGACATTATGGCCCTCGGGTGTGATATTTCGGCGATTCGTGCATTTTTAAGATCGAAAAGTGATTGATATAAATCGCAACTACGGCTCTCAACATATTAATAATGGATAGTTGCCGCTGCAAATTTGCCACCTTTAATTGCAAAAACATTAAACGACTATGAAGAGCGTGTAAAGTGATTTGCCTGCAGGAAACTTGGCTTATGCCGATATTCCGTACATGAGCACCATCCGACAGCGGTTTTCGATATACAGCTACAAGTGTAGATACGAGTCCGGGGATCCGACGTGGTCGACCTTATGGAGGTGTAGCCTTGTTGTGGCGCCATAGTGCATTCCAACGGGTGTCGGTGATACAATGTGATGGTGATCGTATTTCTGCTATTAAAATCGAAACGTGCGACAGACCCTTAATACTCGTAGTTATTAGTGTTTATTTACCAACAGATTCGACAGATAACATGCCTCAATTTATATACTGTTTGAGCGCAGTGAGTACGATTATCGAAGAGCAAGGGACTGAATCTGTGTTCATTTTGGGTGATTACAATGCGGAACCGGGTGAGTTATTTTACAATGAACTATTACACTGTCATCATTCATCGAGCCTTTTCCCAACTCAGTTGGGGTCGGCTTTCTAGTCTAACCACGATTCGGCTGAACTTCGATATTTTCCGTGAAGCGACTGCCATCTGACCTTCACAACCCATGGGCGATATCGAAGTTCTGTAGTTAGACCGGTCGGACTTTTTGATTTAGGGCTCCAACTACCCCTAACGACTGCCATGGATGTTTGTATGACAACCGGGACCGACGGCTTAATGTGCTCTCCGAGGCACAGAGGGGTCTCAGTGTCTTAAGTAATGGTCACCCATCCTAAGACCGGCCTGAGACGATATTGCTTAACCTTTGCAATGTGTTAACATTGTCGGTTACCACTAGACCACGAGCCCCTCCTCTGAACTATTACACTGTACATGTACTTAATTATATTATATTTCAGCTGACACTGCGATGTGCCCTGAAGGTGCATCGGTCAAATACATTATAACGCTAGTGCGAACCGAACCGTGACCGTGTCACGGTTCGGTTCGCACTAGCGTTCGCACTAGCGTTCGCACTAGCGTTCGCACTAGCGTTCGCACTAGCGTTCGCACTAGCGTTCGCACTAGCGTTCGCACTAGCGTTCGCACTAGCGTTCGCACTAGCGTTCGCACTAGCGTTCGCACTAGCGTTCGCACTAGCGTTCGCACTAGCGTTCGCACTAGCGTTCGCACTAGCGTTCGCACTAGCGTTCGCACTAGCGTTCGCACTAGCGTTCGCACTAGCGTTCGCACTAGCGTTCGCACTAGCGTTCGCACTAGCGTTCGCACTAGCGTTCGCACTAGCGTTCGCACTAGCGTTCGCACTAGCGTTCGCACTAGCGTTCGCACTAGCGTTCGCACTAGCGTTCGCACTAGCGTTCGCACTAGCGTTCGCACTAGCGTTCGCACTAGCGTTCGCATTAGCGTTCGCACTAGCGTTCGCACTAGCGTTCGCACTAGCGTTCGCACTAGCGTTCGCACTAGCGTTCGCACTAGCGTTCGCACTAGCGTTCGCACTAGCGTTCGCACTAGCGTTCGCACTAGCGTCACGACCACCGGGAAAGAAAAGTCACTATTTCACTGTAATTAGTACTTAACTCAATAAACTCCATCCGTGATTGTGTATAACTCAAGACTTTTACTTCTGCACTCCAACATCTCCACCACAACATCTGTCAAGTGTACACACCGTACATATATGTAATGATCAGAATTGATCGTGTATAGACACTGATATCCTGGGAGTGGGTTCCGACACGTTCACTTTTGTTAGTGATGTGTATGGAATGGACTAGTTGGCTGGATCATTGTATTGTAACCCACTCGGCGAGGCAGGCGGTTACTGATGTTGAGGTGATTTATGACGCGCACTGGTCCGATCACTGTCCTCTAATTGTGCACTGCAATTTAAAATTATTAACCCCTAAGGTTAGAATATTGGATAGAAACAGGCGTTACTTGGCGAAAATCCATGACAAAACAATGGTAAGTAAAATGTTTTAAGAAAAAACTTTTTAAAATTATATAATAGCATTAATTTTTCGCAGAATCAAGGTTAGGTCTAATGTTTGTAACATCGTAATTTCATTACACTCACAAAACGTAAACAAACATTTGTAATGATATTATGAACGTCATTAGTGTCAGTTGATGTATAGATGTCAACTCGACAAACGTCAAGTCTTGACTATGATTCATTCGCCATCCGGGATTCTACGCATTGTATAGCGCACTCTAGAGGATTTAGTGGGAACTTGGCAGAGTATTATCTAGCCATGTCATAATATTTTCTTAAAAAGGTAAATGTCAATGATATTGCTTTTTATCTATAGAGGAGTTTCCGGGGTCGGGGTGTCGCAAAGAGGGTCCCATACAAAAATGAAGTCAAAATTTTCTAAGTCCCGGATTGCTTCCGCCGGGCGCCACTGGATATACCCTCTGCTAGTAACCAGAGACGCCCGGCAACGGACGTTAGAGCGGCCGCGGCCTTGGGCCGCGGAATTAAAAAAAAAAAAAAAAAAAAAAGTCCGGATTGCTTAAAAAGTGTATATTAGGATTTTTTTTAATTTTTTTTTTTTTTTTGTTTTTTTTTTAAAGATTTAAAACTTATTTGGTCTAATATGAACGATTAACAGATGAGTCGACGGAGCCCCGCTTCGCGGGGCACCTATTTCTGGGTGGATCAAACAAAATAAAAAAAACCTAACCTATCCGAGTCGGGGTACTCTGGAGTCGGGGTGTTAACCATAATGATTTTCCAAGGTCATCCTCAACGACCTCCGCACCTCCCCCAATAGGTCGACAAAAATCGTGAAAATTTTAAAAGTCCCCGCTCCATACAAAAATCGGTCGAAATTTTTCTAAGTCCCGTGAAGTGGTGAAAATTTTACAAGTCACTGCTCCATACAAAAATCTGTCGAAATTTTTCTAAGTCCGGGACCCTCTTTGCGACACACTAACCGTTTCCGGCTGACGATAAGTTTTGCTTGTAGAAAAGTGGTTTGAACCAGTTTTTGTAGGAAAGGAAGAATCTAGAAACAGCTCGGAGTTGATAAAAAGCGCGAGCTGTCGTAAGGTCTCTTTCCACTGCTGAATACTTAACTGATTATATCTCTCGATCACTACATCTGTCTTATACTTAACCTACAAATCTCTAGTCTGGAAGAAGTTATTTTACTTGGAAGAATATAAATTTAATCGAAGCAATTGTCGATGCATTTCAAGCGTCCTATCGAACGTGATCTCAAGAGGTTGGGAGTGTTCCCTCCCATTCGACTTGGACAACGTGGAAGCATTTTTTCTGTTTTAGGCATTCCAAAGATCGTATCTTGATTTTGTTACTGATGTCTGATGTCTTGGTGCAGAATTGCTAAGGTAGTCGACGTTTCAGGAGCAGTACCGCATAAAGTCTGATCAATCTACGGCGAGGATACACAAGGTCGTCTTGGGCTCACAGGACCACAGCACGTGCGCCACTCCTGACAATCCCAGCTGACCGCGTGGACCAAACACTTAAGCTAAGTACTTTGTTCAACATCTAGGCCCCTGTTCTTCATTAATAATACTGTCTACCCTAGTTCCAAGAACCATCTGCATAACCGGAAGTCAAGATTAAAATAATATCTGTACCTTTCATTTGTAATTCTAAGAAGTAGGCCAGAAGCTACCTACCTATCTTTTTGTGTAAACGTAATAACTAAATTCAATACCCATTGTTTAATTGTTATAAGGTTAAATATATAGATTCTCTGTGAACCCTCTCTACTGTTGTGCCTTATTGAATTCTCCTATCATCACACACACCGTTCATACGTGAACTGGCGCCCTGGGATACCTATAATAGTCTCATAAGCCTCCGCTGATCCCGCTGGTGGGTAAGGTTGACTTACTCTGTTACAAGTGGCGCCAAACTTAGAGACTTTTCTGAATCTTGTGTGTGTGATGGTCTGGGTTTCAATAAGGTAACCAATTCAAAATTTCTTTTCCAAATTAAAATTGCTGCTAATATTATTAAATTCATTCGGCCTTTTTCGGATTAGTTTTAAGTCTGTTTGCCTGCTAAATATTTTAGTAGGCAAACCCTTTTTTTCTTTTTGATTTCTGTTATGAGGGTGAGACCTCAAACTTTATTATTATAACTTAACTTTCTAGACTGAGCGTGGAAGAGCAAAGTTGACAAATAAATGTTTTGTCAACTACTTACCTAATACAACTTAAGACACTACTTTCTAATTATACTGTTTTCTACCTGTACAGTAGTACCTAAACTACTTAACTTTAATTATTACTATTTTTGAATTCTCCTTGTTGCCTTTTAGTACCTAAACTGTACATTAACTATTTAAATAGGTGCCTTACCTGTGTATAACTTAAGATGTCATACATCCACAAATATATATCTTGTCTGAGAAAGGATGAACTGTTTTATAAACTCGAAATTCTTGGGGTTTCAGTTGACTCTTCTTCAACGGTCACTTCACTGCGAAGTCAGCTGAGGACGGTCTTCAGATTATCTCGACGTGGCAGTTTGAAGACTATGCCCATCGGGACACCGAGTCCTGACATCGAGCTGCAGTCTTGTGAGCCCAAAGTCCAAGAATTAGAGGCACTTATCACACCGGGTGAGGTCGGTAGAGATAGGAATGTTTGTTCGAGGTCCGCTCTTAGGGCTAACTATTTGATAGATCGCTTAGCTCGTTGTGGTATTGATTGTGAGTTACTGAACGGAGGTAGGCTCATCAAGGTTCTCGCTAGTGTTGAACCAAATGGTGAATCGGAAAATTCTGACAGCGAGTCCGAACAACCATTTAATGATAGGATCCCTACCGTGCGTTTGAGGAGTGACCGCTCGATGCGTAGTTGTGTGCTGGATATTCCTACTGTCTAGGAAACTATAGTTTACAAAGATCGTCCGATCAATCTTGATACCTTTAATTTAAAATATGATGGTTCGACCTGTGTACGCGTATTTCTAGAAAGATTAGAAGAGCTTAGACAGGCACGTGAAGTCAAGGAGTCGAAGATATTGGCTGCCTTCTCTGATTTGCTGGACGGTGCTGCTCTAGCGTGGTACCGGACTAATAGGGACACCATCAGTTCATATCAACAGCTGATCACTGAATTGAAGCTAAACTTTGACACACCTGATTACGATTACAGGTTGCGTGATGAAATTAGGCGTCGTACACAAGCCCGAACCGAGACAATGGCAAGTTACATTTCGATTATGTCTGCCATGTTCTCTAGACTTTCTTTCCCTATGTCTCTGAATGAAAAACTAGATATTTTGATGCATAATGTAAGACCGGACTACATGAAGGAACTAGCCCTCCATGAAGTCGACAGTGTCGATCAATTAAAATCTTTAGGTAAACGGTTGGAGTTGGCACGTGTCAGAGCCCAAAGCTTTAAAGAGCCCGAGCTCGATACTTTTAAAATCTCTTCGGATTTAAATAAACTCCAACATAGAAACATAGTTAAACCTGCAAAACAGGTCTCTCTTTTAGAAAGTAGTTCTTTATCTAATAAATCTATTCAAGTTGTTGAGAACAGACCCTCAACGACTAATAGAAAATGTCTACGGTGTGGAGACTCTGACCACAGGGCATACTCATGTGAGCGCTCGAGGGAAGTGTTGTGCTTTAGGTGTTGTATAAAGGGAGTGAAAAGGCCTGACTGCCCTAAGTGCAAAATGCCACTAGAGCCTAAGGAAATTGCTTGCATGAGTCTGACACCGGACGTGGTGGAAAGTGGAACCACACCAACTCCCTCTGGCTGTGAACCTCTTTTAAAAAAAGAGGAAAATGATATTCGACCCTATCTCGAGGTGAGAATACTTAACTTAGATGTACTAGATCTCTTAGATTCGGGTGCGTCATGCTCTGTGCTAGGCAATGACTCACACCGCATATTCCTAGATCTAGGGTTTAAAGTGGAAAGCTTTAACTCGGATCGTAGCTTCTCTATTAAGACTGCTGACAGCACTAACCTTGAGTGCTTAGGCTATGTCTCTCTACCCGTCTTATATAATTCTACTATTAAAGTAATTAAATTCTATGTCGTCCCAGGTATCACGACCTCGATGGTATTTGGGATAGACTTTTGGCATCAGTTTGAGTTGGCTAAGAATTTGATTTCACAAACTGTTCCCTCTGTTAGGGTTAATTCATGTAATCCCTTAGTCAGACTGAGCCAGTTCAGTCTTGATATAGAGTACAGCAAGGGCAAGGATCATGTTGTCCCAGATGCTTTGCCTCATGTCAAGATTGACTCAGTGGACTGCACTATGAGTAAAGAATAAATAATAAATATATTAGGACAATACACACAACGCCATCTAGTCTCAAACTAAGCAGAGCTTGTGATATGAGTACTAGATAAACTGATATAAATACTTATATACATTTTTTTTTGTAAATACATACATATTATACATATGAAACACCCAGACTTCGGTACAAACGTATCTGTCTTCACACAAAGTTTGTCCCGACCGGGGATCGAACCCGAGACTCCGGCGTCGAAAGCGGATGCACTACCGACCACGCCACCGAAGCAGTCAAGATCCATGGTACTTACATATGAAAGATATGGTCACTAAACATCCTAAACACTACCCTAATTTTAGCTTTAGAAAAAATCTCTTATACTCTAAAAATAAATATAATCATACAACGAAATTTCAATGGAAGCTGGTAGTTCCACAAGAAGATAGGCTAGAGTTATAAAAAAAACATCACGATGATACTGTAAGTGCTCATCTAGGTGTATGGAAAACCCATAAGCATTTGTCACTTAATTACTTTTGGCCTCAGATGTACGAGAGTGTGACGAAATACGTAGGGAGTTGCGAAATATGCAAAGTACGTAAGCCCGTCAATACATCTAGTCCAGGTATTATGGGTAATCCTAAAACTGTTTCTAAGCCGATTGAAGCCATTTCTTGTAAGTTGCTGGGACCATTTCCAGTCTCCGGGAACAGGGATGAACGTTTGATTTTTGTGACTGACCCCTCTAGCAATAACGTTATGTTGAGTCCTAAACGGACAGCAACATGTGCTAAGGTGGCCAGGTTCATAGAAAAGAATGTGTTTCTAGTTCACGGAGCATGTAAAACTATTTACATGGAAAATGGGTCTCAATTTGTTAGTAATAAATTTAAAGATCTCTTACTAAATATAACAAACCTAATATTTTTTACCCTACATAAAATAGGAGGTCCTTACCAGTATGTTTTTGCGTTAGGTAAGAGGCACGTAGGCAAGTAAATTGTAATAGATATTATTATATTATGGATATACTTTTCTCTTGGAACTTCACCTATATTTTGGTGAAAGTTCATCAATTTTGGCTTAGCATTTAAAAAAAAATGCTGACTTCTCTTATCTGTTTCTCTCTTAGAACTTCACCTATATTTTGGTGAAAGTTCATCAATTTTGGTTTAGCATTTAAAAAAAATTCTAACCTCTCTTATTTGTATTTCTCTTCTTAGAGATGTAGGTAGGCCGCCGTATCGAGCGTTCCTTCCTCAAAGCCGTGCGTGTTTTAAAAATTCTGTAGGTAGATAGGAAAATGTAGTCATTGTGGTTACATCTTTATTTCATATTAGGACAATGTTGGTACTACAATTCTGCTCCTGTTGGTGTATTGTAGGTATTAGCATTTGTTTTCTTGTTAGGTTTGATCTCATATCCATGAATACCTTGATATCATGGACATGATACAAATCGTTTATTTAGGCTAACGTTTGGATAAGATTAAGCTCTTTGACTTTAGTCACTCACTTTGTTTCGTTCTGAATTTCCTTGTTGAAGATGGTATGGACAATATTCAGTAGTTTAGAGTGTGGATAGCTGGTGCCTGTGGTAGGTAACGAGACCTGAATTACAGGTCACCAGCGCCCCACTGACAGATGTAAAAAACTGACCACAATCAGCCCATGTAGCAACAAAAATCGTACATTACACAAAACAATGATATTTACACGGATATCTGTAGCAAGTGTGAATGTTTGCGTTAGTGTGTATAAATGTGTAGGGATGTGTAAAAGAGAAAATAAATTTAAAAATTAAAGAAAGTATAAATTGATAAATTGAACTAAAATTAGGAGGGTACAACCAACAGTTCCTCAATAATCAAATAGGCTTGTGATGGTTGTAACTTCCCCACAGGAAATCCTCTTAATGGGAGGGGTGGTGTAACATCGTAATTTCATTACACTCACAAAACGTAAACAAACATTTGTAATGATATTATGAACGTCATTAGTGTCAGTTGATGTATAGATGTCAACTCGACAAACGTCAAGTCGTGACTATGATTCATTCGCCATCCGGGATTCTACGCATTGTATAGCGCACTCTAGAGGATTTAGTGGGAACTTGGCAGAGTATTATCTAGCCATGTCATAATATTTTCTTAAAAAGGTAAATGTCAATGATATTGCTTTTTATCTATAGAGGAGTTTCCGGCTGACGATAAGTTTTGCTTGTAGAAAAGTGGTTTGAACCAGTTTTTGTAGGAAAGGAAGAATCTAGAAACAGCTCGGAGTTGATAAAAAGCGCGAGCTGTCGTAAGGTTTCTTTCCACTGCTGAATACTTAACTGATTATATCTCTCGATCACTACATCTGTCTTATACTTAACCTACAAATCTCTAGTCTGGAAGAAGTTATTTTATTTGGAAGAATATAAATTTAATCGAAGCAATTGTCGATACATTTCAAGCGTCCTATCGAACGTGATCTCAAGAGGTTGGGAGTGTTCCCTCCCATTCGACTTGGACAACGTGGAAGCATTTTTTCTGTTTTAGGCATTCCAAAGAGCGTATCTTGATTTTGTTACTGATGTCTGATGTCTTGGTGCAGAATTGCTAAGGTAGTCGACGTTTCTGGAGCAGTACCGCATAAAGTCTGATCAATCTACGGCGAGGATACACAAGGTCGTCTTGGGCTCACAGGACCACAGCACGTGCGCCACTCCTGACAATCCCAGCTGACCGCGTGGACCAAACACTTAAGCTAAGTACTTTGTTCAACATCTAGGCCCCTGTTCTTCATTAATAATACTGTCTACTCTAGTTCCAAGAACCATCTGCATAACCGGAAGTCAAGATTAAAATAATATCTGTACCTTTCATTTGTAATTCTAAGAAGTAGGCCAGAAGCTACCTACCTATCATTTTGTGTAAACGTAATAACTAAATTCAATACCCATTGTTTAATTGTTATAAGGTTAAATATATATATTCTCTGTGAACCATCTCTACTGTTGTGCCTTATTGAATTCTCCTATCATCACACACACCGTTCATACGTGAACTGGCGCCCTGGGATACCTATAATAGTCTCATAAGCCTCCGCTGATCCCGCTGGTGGGTAAGGTTGACTTACTCTGTTACATATTACGAATACAAATGGGGATGTAAAATGGGGTATACGTAATGCTGATCAAATATACCAGTAAGTGTCATGACAGGTTGAGGCTAATCGATTTTCCTCCCGAATGTGTTCAGTGTGCGGATCGTTATTGTGATATTCGTGACCACAGGCGTATTATAGATAGGATGTATGTCAACATTGTAGAGGCCTTGAGTGAGGCGGCCGTGGTGAGTCGAGTAAGGTCGCCCCGGTGGGGGGTGACCCACGTGTGGCGGAATGGAATAAATACGTTAGCGAGGCTCATCGGAAAGCTAGATTCAGATTTAAAGAGTGGGTAATGTGTGGAAGGCCGCGGTATGGTACTACCTACGACGAGATGTGTGAGACCAGAAAACTGTTCAAATCTAAACTGAAATGGTGTCAAAACCATCAGGACCAACTAAGAATGGATGCACTTGCGGAAAAACAACAAGGTAACTTTAATGGTTTTTGGAAAGACATAAATAACATTAATGTACGACCTAGCCTTCCGGTGAGCATCGATGGCGTTACTGATCCGGAAAATATTTAGCCATTTTTCTGTAAAGGCTCCGTTGGGACCGGCTGAGGAGGGTTTCAAAACTGAGACTCAAGTTCAAGTGGCTATATTCTACTCGTTGTGCGTGTGCCATTCCTACTTACCCGAGGACTTCATGAAAACTATAGTAGTACCTATAGTGAAAAACAAAACTGGCAATCTAGCTGATATAAATAATCACAGGCCTATTTCACTTGCTACTATTTTTGCTAAGGTGTTTGATGGTTTGCTTAACACACAATTGAATATTTACGTAACACTACACGATAGCCAGTTTGGGTTTCGTCCTCGACTGTCTACTGAAACAGCAATACTGTGTCTTAAGCACACCGTTAAATACTACACAGACCGCAAAACACCTGTTTACGCCTGCTTCCTCGACTTATCCAGGGCATTTGACCTGGTACCATATGACGTACTTTGGAGTAAACTGAGACGCATAAACCTACCACATGAACTAGTACACATGTTTCAATACTGGTATGGTACACGAATCAGAGTAACAATGTAACGTGGGCGGGGGTTGTGTCGGACTCGTATAAGCGCGAGTGTGGGGTTAGGCAGGGCGGTTTAACATCTCCGACACTGTTCAATCCGTTTATAAACGACCTGATCGTCGTGCTCAGTAACCCTGCATGTCGGTTGTCATATTGACGGAGTTTGTGTCAACTACTTAAGTTACGCGGACGACATGGTGCTCCTGAGTGCGTCAGTGTGTGGTATCAGGAAGCTACTAAAGATCTGTGAGAAATAACTGTATGCCTGTGGTCACGGATTAATATACAATGTCAAAAAGGGCAAATGTATGGTCTTTGGGGCCGGCACCAAGTGTCCCCAGAATGTACCACCAGTGCGATTCTATGTGCGATTCTATGGCGAGATTAGATACTGTTAAGCAGTTTAAATACCTGGGTCACGTGGTTTCTGCTGACCTCAAGGACGATGCTGATGTTGAGAGGGAGTGGAGGGCCCTGTCAGTACGAGCTAACATGATAGGTCACAGGTTTTCCCGTTGCTCGGTTAATGTTAAACTTCGCTCTTTCGAGCGTATTGAACGCGTGCAGCCTGTGGACTGATTACACCAAAAGGAGCTACAGTGCCCTCCGCCTCCTCTACAATAATGCGTTTAGGTTGTTGCTGGGTCTGCCCCGATACTGCAGCGCCTCTGGTATGTTTGCTGACGCGCGCGTGGACTGCTTTCACACTACTATGCGCAAGCAGTGTGCTTCCTTGGTGCGCAGAGTGCGGGCCAGCTCCAACACCATCTTGGCAATGATAGCTGAACGAATGGACTGTCATTATCTGCGCCATTGTTGTGAGAGACATCTGTCAGTCCCAATGCCTAGGTGAGGGTTATAGATAATAAGCGGTCGGGGAATATTGTAATTGTTAATTTTATTTGTTTCTCTTAATAAAAAAAACAATGGTAAGTAAAAATTTTTTTAAGAAAAAACTTTTTAGCATTAATTAATAGCATTAATTTTTCGCAGAATCAAAAGGACAACAAAACGTCGACAATTGTTTCGCCTCTAAACGAGGCATTATCAAGACTGTCTCAGAGAGAACAGCAAAATTCGTGGTTGGAACGTGTTTGCTTATAAGTAAACGCGTGCAAATTTCATTATCGCGATGTAGGATTCTTTACAATAACCAATGTGGGTAGAAACCTCAGATCATGCTAACTAAGTTCCAAAAATAGGTATTCACCAATACTTGACCTTATCTGTTTGATTTAATTACTGTCTCTTGATAAGTTGCATAGAAAACCCAAACAACACATACAAACCAACAACAGTTAATGTGTCTGTCTGTTCGCAAACAGATTAAGTAAGGGAGATGTGTGAAAATCTATTTGTTCATTGAGTAAGGTGTCCGCATCTCTTCTAACTATTTCTAGCCTTTCCCAAACACTTAACTTGAACCCTTTCTCACATAACCGTAAAACTTTAAAAGTGTTACTATTGTTCAAGGAATGACCAGTGTCAAGAAGATGCTTCGCGAAGAGGGACCTTTCGGGACAACCATTGCGGGACGCCGCTCTATGTTCCTTATATCTAATATCGAAGGACCTGCCAGTCTGTCCCACATACTTCAAACCACATTCATCACAACTCAACAAATAAACACCTGATCTGCGTGAGACCGACACCGAATCCTTGCCATTACACAGCTCCCTCAAGGCATTCTGAGTTCTAAAAGCAACAAATATATTACTTTCCCTCATGATCTTAGCTATACTCAACGAGACGGGACCCACGAACGGCAAACAGGCCGTGTACTTCCTAGGTGGATCTTGAATCGGATATAATAAATGAAAACTAGCCTTTCTACGTTTTTTATTTAATAATGAGTGAACCATTCCTACGTCATAGCCATTACTTTGTGCTATGTAGCAAATGATGGACAATTCTTCACCAAATGCCTGTGGGCTCAACGGTACCGCCAGTAACCTGCTCAGTAAGCTGTGGAAAGCTGCCATTTTATGTTGCCATGGATGATTGGATGAGTAAGGAATAACTGTGTCTGTAACTGTTGGTTTCCTATAGATACGGAACTCATGAACACCGTTCCTTCTAGTAATTGAAAGGTCCAAGAAATTGAGAGTGGAATCTGACTCCAACTCTAGTGAAAAATCAATTCTAGGGTGTACTGAGTTCAACTTGGAGACAAGGACACTGAGCTGACGTTTTGTTCCTGTCCAACATATAATAATATCATCCACATATCTAAAATAGTACAAGACATGAACGTTCCCAACTATGTGGTTAGTCTCGAATGCATCCATAAATATTTCAGCTATTAAAGGACTGAGTGGCGACCCCATAGCCAGACCATTCCTCTGTAGAAAAAAACTGTTGTTGAACTGAAAGTAATTCTGAGTCATACACAATCTTGTTAGGTTATAAATTTCCTCTATTTTATTAAAATTTACCCTTTTTATTGTTAATTTGTGTCTCAAAATATCTAATACTTCATTATACGGTACGTTAGTGAATAAACTTTTCACGTCCAAAGACACAAGTTGAGCATTGGACGGTAACTTAATATTTTTAATCTTGTTTATGAGGTCAGTACTATTTTTTATAGAAAATTTTGGGTTAAAATCTATTGCTTCTTTAATGATTGTGTTCAAAAACTTCGACAAATTATATGCCGGCGCGCCCCTGTATGCGACAACAGGTCTAATTGGGCACCCTTCCTTGTGTATTTTTGGAAGGCCATAAAACAACGGACAACTGGGATTCATGTTTATCAAAGTTTTATGCAACGAAGAGTTCTCAGGGAATAAATAAGACGTGGATTTCAAAGCAAGCTTTAGTTCTGCCTGGAACTTAGCTGTAGGATTGAAGGTTAAGTGTTGAAAATCATCAGATGAAATGATGTCATTGACTCTTGCCATGTAATCCTCCCTCGGGATCAAAACCACGGTGTTACCCTTATCAGCCTTACTCAGAACCACATCCCCGTCCCTAAGTTTGTTGCGAATCGACCTTTGTACAGTCAATTCGGAGTTAAAAGTACCAGACAAACAAACAGAATCGATTTTTTGTGCAACCAGTGCCTTCAACATTATGTCACCCTTATTTCTAATGATTGCCACCTCCGCATCTACTGCCAAAGGTTCTAAAGATTTTTTATTGTTAAATGATTTAGGTATGGAATATTTTAAGCCCTTATTTAAAAGGGACACCTCACTGTTGCTGAGATGAATATCAGAAAGGTTCTTGATTCTGGGGTAAAATGTATGATTAGAAAACACCTGCTCCCTTCGATCAAAAAACTCGCCTCTACCCACCCTTAGATTAAATAATTTTTTTGATTGTATTAAAAATTTTTTATGTATAAATTTAGAAGCTAAATCTCGTGCCTTTTTATCCAACAAATCAAATTCTACTCTGTGTAAACTGAATGACAACTCAGAGTGTAGAACCTTTAAATGCCACTTCAAATTGTCTCTCACTCTAAATAAACTCCTAATTTCTGAGTTTAGCCACACTGTTTTTGCTTTTAAAATAGAATTCCTAGCCGACACTGAGTTATTGTTTGTTTTTAGGCAGATGTACCTTGGAAACACCCCAAAGCGCTTACACTCTTGATTGAACCAAAGATTTTGACTTGCTGTTCTGTGGAGCTTGATCAATTTTATATATAGTTTAGCCTGGGTAGTGATGCACACTGATCTCAAATATTGGATAGAAACAGGCGTTACTTGGCGAAAATCCATGACAAAACAATGGTAAGTAAAAATTTTTTTAAGAAAAAACTTTTTAGCATTAATTAATAGCATTAATTTTTCGCAGAATCAAAAGGACAACAAAACGTCGACAATTGTTTCGCCTCTAAACGAGGCATTATCAAGACTGTCTCAGAGAGAACAGCAAAATTCGTGGTTGGAACGTGTTTGCTTATAAGTAAACGCGTGCAAATTTCATTATCGCGATGTAGGATTCTTTACAATAACCAATGTGGGTAGAAACCTCAGATCATGCTAACTAAGTTCCAAAAATAGGTATTCACCAATACTTGACCTTATCTGTTTGATTTAATTACTGTCTCTTGATAAGTTGCATAGAAAACCCAAACAACACATACAAACCAACAACAGTTAATGTGTCTGTCTGTTCGCAAACAGATTAAGTAAGGGAGATGTGTGAAAATCTATTTGTTCATTGAGTAAGGTGTCCGCATCTCTTCTAACTATTTCTAGCCTTTCCCAAACACTTAACTTGAACCCTTTCTCACATAACCGTAAAACTTTAAAAGTGTTACTATTGTTCAAGGAATGACCAGTGTCAAGAAGATGCTTCGCGAAGAGGGACCTTTCGGGACAACCATTGCGGGACGCCGCTCTATGTTCCTTATATCTAATATCGAAGGACCTGCCAGTCTGTCCCACATACTTCAAACCACATTCATCACAACTCAACAAATAAACACCTGATCTGCGTGAGACCGACACCGAATCCTTGCCATTACACAGCTCCCTCAAGGCATTCTGAGTTCTAAAAGCAACAAATATATTACTTTCCCTCATGATCTTAGCTATACTCAACGAGACGGGACCCACGAACGGCAAACAGGCCGTGTACTTCCTAGGTGGATCTTGAATCGGATATAATAAATGAAAACTAGCCTTTCTACGTTTTTTATTTAATAATGAGTGAACCATTCCTACGTCATAGCCATTACTTTGTGCTATGTAGCAAATGATGGACAATTCTTCACCAAATGCCTGTGGGCTCAACGGTACCGCCAGTAACCTGCTCAGTAAGCTGTGGAAAGCTGCCATTTTATGTTGCCATGGATGATTGGATGAGTAAGGAATAACTGTGTCTGTAACTGTTGGTTTCCTATAGATACGGAACTCATGAACACCGTTCCTTCTAGTAATTGAAAGGTCCAAGAAATTGAGAGTGGAATCTGACTCCAACTCTAGTGAAAAATCAATTCTAGGGTGTACTGAGTTCAACTTGGAGACAAGGACACTGAGCTGACGTTTTGTTCCTGTCCAACATATAATAATATCATCCACATATCTAAAATAGTACAAGACATGAACGTTCCCAACTATGTGGTTAGTCTCGAATGCATCCATAAATATTTCAGCTATTAAAGGACTGAGTGGCGACCCCATAGCCAGACCATTCCTCTGTAGAAAAAAACTGTTGTTGAACTGAAAGTAATTCTGAGTCATACACAATCTTGTTAGGTTATAAATTTCCTCTATTTTATTAAAATTTACCCTTTTTATTGTTAATTTGTGTCTCAAAATATCTAATACTTCATTATACGGTACGTTAGTGAATAAACTTTTCACGTCCAAAGACACAAGTTGAGCATTGGACGGTAACTTAATATTTTTAATCTTGTTTATGAGGTCAGTACTATTTTTTATAGAAAATTTTGGGTTAAAATCTATTGCTTCTTTAATGATTGTGTTCAAAAACTTCGACAAATTATATGCCGGCGCGCCCCTGTATGCGACAACAGGTCTAATTGGGCACCCTTCCTTGTGTATTTTTGGAAGGCCATAAAACAACGGACAACTGGGATTCATGTTTATCAAAGTTTTATGCAACGAAGAGTTCTCAGGGAATAAATAAGACGTGGATTTCAAAGCAAGCTTTAGTTCTGCCTGGAACTTAGCTGTAGGATTGAAGGTTAAGTGTTGAAAATCATCAGATGAAATGATGTCATTGACTCTTGCCATGTAATCCTCCCTCGGGATCAAAACCACGGTGTTACCCTTATCAGCCTTACTCAGAACCACATCCCCGTCCCTAAGTTTGTTGCGAATCGACCTTTGTACAGTCAATTCGGAGTTAAAAGTACCAGACAAACAAACAGAATCGATTTTTTGTGCAACCAGTGCCTTCAACATTATGTCACCCTTATTTCTAATGATTGCCACCTCCGCATCTACTGCCAAAGGTTCTAAAGATTTTTTATTGTTAAATGATTTAGGTATGGAATATTTTAAGCCCTTATTTAAAAGGGACACCTCACTGTTGCTGAGATGAATATCAGAAAGGTTCTTGATTCTGGGGTAAAATGTATGATTAGAAAACACCTGCTCCCTTCGATCAAAAAACTCGCCTCTACCCACCCTTAGATTAAATAATTTTTTTGATTGTATTAAAAATTTTTTATGTATAAATTTAGAAGCTAAATCTCGTGCCTTTTTATCCAACAAATCAAATTCTACTCTGTGTAAACTGAATGACAACTCAGAGTGTAGAACCTTTAAATGCCACTTCAAATTGTCTCTCACTCTAAATAAACTCCTAATTTCTGAGTTTAGCCACACTGTTTTTGCTTTTAAAATAGAATTCCTAGCCGACACTGAGTTATTGTTTGTTTTTAGGCAGATGTACCTTGGAAACACCCCAAAGCGCTTACACTCTTGATTGAACCAAAGATTTTGACTTGCTGTTCTGTGGAGCTTGATCAATTTTATATATAGTTTAGCCTGGGTAGTGATGCACACTGATCTCAAATATTGGATAGAAACAGGCGTTACTTGGCGAAAATCCATGACAAAACAATGGTAAGTAAAAATTTTTTTAAGAAAAAACTTTTTAGCATTAATTAATAGCATTAATTTTTCGCAGAATCAAAAGGACAACAAAACGTCGACAATTGTTTCGCCTCTAAACGAGGCATTATCAAGACTGTCTCAGAGAGAACAGCAAAATTCGTGGTTGGAACGTGTTTGCTTATAAGTAAACGCGTGCAAATTTCATTATCGCGATGTAGGATTCTTTACAATAACCAATGTGGGTAGAAACCTCAGATCATGCTAACTAAGTTCCAAAAATAGGTATTCACCAATACTTGACCTTATCTGTTTGATTTAATTACTGTCTCTTGATAAGTTGCATAGAAAACCCAAACAACACATACAAACCAACAACAGTTAATGTGTCTGTCTGTTCGCAAACAGATTAAGTAAGGGAGATGTGTGAAAATCTATTTGTTCATTGAGTAAGGTGTCCGCATCTCTTCTAACTATTTCTAGCCTTTCCCAAACACTTAACTTGAACCCTTTCTCACATAACCGTAAAACTTTAAAAGTGTTACTATTGTTCAAGGAATGACCAGTGTCAAGAAGATGCTTCGCGAAGAGGGACCTTTCGGGACAACCATTGCGGGACGCCGCTCTATGTTCCTTATATCTAATATCGAAGGACCTGCCAGTCTGTCCCACATACTTCAAACCACATTCATCACAACTCAACAAATAAACACCTGATCTGCGTGAGACCGACACCGAATCCTTGCCATTACACAGCTCCCTCAAGGCATTCTGAGTTCTAAAAGCAACAAATATATTACTTTCCCTCATGATCTTAGCTATACTCAACGAGACGGGACCCACGAACGGCAAACAGGCCGTGTACTTCCTAGGTGGATCTTGAATCGGATATAATAAATGAAAACTAGCCTTTCTACGTTTTTTATTTAATAATGAGTGAACCATTCCTACGTCATAGCCATTACTTTGTGCTATGTAGCAAATGATGGACAATTCTTCACCAAATGCCTGTGGGCTCAACAGTACCGCCAGTAACCTGCTCAGTAAGCTGTGGAAAGCTGCCATTTTATGTTGCCATGGATGATTGGATGAGTAAGGAATAACTGTGTCTGTAACTGTTGGTTTCCTATAGATACGGAACTCATGAACACCGTTCCTTCTAGTAATTGAAAGGTCCAAGAAATTGAGAGTGGAATCTGACTCCAACTCTAGTGAAAAATCAATTCTAGGGTGTACTGAGTTCAACTTGGAGACAAGGACACTGAGCTGACGTTTTGTTCCTGTCCAACATATAATAATATCATCCACATATCTAAAATAGTACAAGACATGAACGTTCCCAACTATGTGGTTAGTCTCGAATGCATCCATAAAGAATTGTCCATCATTTGCTACATAGCACAAAGTAATGGCTATGACGTAGGAATGGTTCACTCATTATTAAATAAAAAACGTAGAAAGGCTAGTTTTCATTTATTATATCCGATTCAAGATCCACCTAGGAAGTACACGGCCTGTTTGCCGTTCGTGGGTCCCGTCTCGTTGAGTATAGCTAAGATCATGAGGGAAAGTAATATATTTGTTGCTTTTAGAACTCAGAATGCCTTGAGGGAGCTGTGTAATGGCAAGGATTCGGTGTCGGTCTCACGCAGATCAGGTGTTTATTTGTTGAGTTGTGATGAATGTGGTTTGAAGTATGTGGGACAGACTGGCAGGTCCTTCGATATTAGATATAAGGAACATAGAGCGGCGTCCCGCAATGGTTGTCCCGAAAGGTCCCTCTTCGCGAAGCATCTTCTTGACACTGGTCATTCCTTGAACAATAGTAACACTTTTAAAGTTTTACGGTTATGTGAGAAAGGGTTCAAGTTAAGTGTTTGGGAAAGGCTAGAAATAGTTAGAAGAGATGCGGACACCTTACTCAATGAACAAATAGATTTTCACACATCTCCCTTACTTAATCTGTTTGCGAACAGACAGACACATTAACTGTTGTTGGTTTGTATGTGTTGTTTGGGTTTTCTATGCAACTTATCAAGAGACAGTAATTAAATCAAACAGATAAGGTCAAGTATTGGTGAATACCTATTTTTGGAACTTAGTTAGCATGATCTGAGGTTTCTACCCACATTGGTTATTGTAAAGAATCCTACATCGCGATAATGAAATTTGCACGCGTTTACTTATAAGCAAACACGTTCCAACCACGAATTTTGCTGTTCTCTCTGAGACAGTCTTGATAATGCCTCGTTTAGAGGCGAAACAATTGTCGACGTTTTGTTGTCCTTTTGATTCTGCGAAAAATTAATGCTATTAATTAATGCTAAAAAGTTTTTTCTTAAAAAAATTTTTACTTACCATTGTTTTGTCATGGATTTTCGCCAAGTAACGCCTGTTTCTATCCAATATTTGAGATCAGTGTGCATCACTACCCAGGCTAAACTATATATAAAATTGATCAAGCTCCACAGAACAGCAAGTCAAAATCTTTGGTTCAATCAAGAGTGTAAGCGCTTTGGGGTGTTTCCAAGGTACATCTGCCTAAAAACAAACAATAACTCAGTGTCGGCTAGGAATTCTATTTTAAAAGCAAAAACAGTGTGGCTAAACTCAGAAATTAGGAGTTTATTTAGAGTGAGAGACAATTTGAAGTGGCATTTAAAGGTTCTACACTCTGAGTTGTCATTCAGTTTACACAGAGTAGAATTTGATTTGTTGGATAAAAAGGCACGAGATTTAGCTTCTAAATTTATACATAAAAAATTTTTAATACAATCAAAAAAATTATTTAATCTAAGGGTGGGTAGAGGCGAGTTTTTTGATCGAAGGGAGCAGGTGTTTTCTAATCATACATTTTACCCCAGAATCAAGAACCTTTCTGATATTCATCTCAGCAACAGTGAGGTGTCCCTTTTAAATAAGGGCTTAAAATATTCCATACCTAAATCATTTAACAATAAAAAATCTTTAGAACCTTTGGCAGTAGATGCGGAGGTGGCAATCATTAGAAATAAGGGTGACATAATGTTGAAGGCACTGGTTGCACAAAAAATCGATTCTGTTTGTTTGTCTGGTACTTTTAACTCCGAATTGACTGTACAAAGGTCGATTCGCAACAAACTTAGGGACGGGGATGTGGTTCTGAGTAAGGCTGATAAGGGTAACACCGTGGTTTTGATCCCGAGGGAGGATTACATGGCAAGAGTCAATGACATCATTTCATCTGATGATTTTCAACACTTAACCTTCAATCCTACAGCTAAGTTCCAGGCAGAACTAAAGCTTGCTTTGAAATCCACGTCTTATTTATTCCCTGAGAACTCTTCGTTGCATAAAACTTTGATAAACATGAATCCCAGTTGTCCGTTGTTTTATGGCCTTCCAAAAATACACAAGGAAGGGTGCCCAATTAGACCTGTTGTCGCATACAGGGGCGCGCCGGCATATAATTTGTCGAAGTTTTTGAACACAATCATTAAAGAAGCAATAGATTTTAACCCAAAATTTTCTATAAAAAATAGTACTGACCTCATAAACAAGATTAAAAATATTAAGTTACCGTCCAATGCTCAACTTGTGTCTTTGGACGTGAAAAGTTTATTCACTAACGTACCGTATAATGAAGTATTAGATATTTTGAGACACAAATTAACAATAAAAAGGGTAAATTTTAATAAAATAGAGGAAATTTATAACCTAACAAGATTGTGTATGACTCAGAATTACTTTCAGTTCAACAACAGTTTTTTTCTACAGAGGAATGGTCTGGCTATGGGGTCGCCACTCAGTCCTTTAATAGCTGAAATATTTATGGATGCATTCGAGACTAACCACATAGTTGGGAACGTTCATGTCTTGTACTATTTTAGATATGTGGATGATATTATTATATGTTGGACAGGAACAAAACGTCAGCTCAGTGTCCTTGTCTCCAAGTTGAACTCAGTACACCCTAGAATTGATTTTTCACTAGAGTTGGAGTCAGATTCCACTCTCAATTTCTTGGACCTTTCAATTACTAGAAGGAACGGTGTTCATGAGTTCCGTATCTATAGGAAACCAACAGTTACAGACACAGTTATTCCTTACTCATCCAATCATCCATGGCAACATAAAATGGCAGCTTTCCACAGCTTACTGAGCAGGTTACTGGCGGTACCGTTGAGCCCACAGGCATTTGGTGAAGAATTGTCCATCATTTGCTACATAGCACAAAGTAATGGCTATGACGTAGGAATGGTTCACTCATTATTAAATAAAAAACGTAGAAAGGCTAGTTTTCATTTATTATATCCGATTCAAGATCCACCTAGGAAGTACACGGCCTGTTTGCCGTTCGTGGGTCCCGTCTCGTTGAGTATAGCTAAGATCATGAGGGAAAGTAATATATTTGTTGCTTTTAGAACTCAGAATGCCTTGAGGGAGCTGTGTAATGGCAAGGATTCGGTGTCGGTCTCACGCAGATCAGGTGTTTATTTGTTGAGTTGTGATGAATGTGGTTTGAAGTATGTGGGACAGACTGGCAGGTCCTTCGATATTAGATATAAGGAACATAGAGCGGCGTCCCGCAATGGTTGTCCCGAAAGGTCCCTCTTCGCGAAGCATCTTCTTGACACTGGTCATTCCTTGAACAATAGTAACACTTTTAAAGTTTTACGGTTATGTGAGAAAGGGTTCAAGTTAAGTGTTTGGGAAAGGCTAGAAATAGTTAGAAGAGATGCGGACACCTTACTCAATGAACAAATAGATTTTCACACATCTCCCTTACTTAATCTGTTTGCGAACAGACAGACACATTAACTGTTGTTGGTTTGTATGTGTTGTTTGGGTTTTCTATGCAACTTATCAAGAGACAGTAATTAAATCAAACAGATAAGGTCAAGTATTGGTGAATACCTATTTTTGGAACTTAGTTAGCATGATCTGAGGTTTCTACCCACATTGGTTATTGTAAAGAATCCTACATCGCGATAATGAAATTTGCACGCGTTTACTTATAAGCAAACACGTTCCAACCACGAATTTTGCTGTTCTCTCTGAGACAGTCTTGATAATGCCTCGTTTAGAGGCGAAACAATTGTCGACGTTTTGTTGTCCTTTTGATTCTGCGAAAAATTAATGCTATTAATTAATGCTAAAAAGTTTTTTCTTAAAAAAATTTTTACTTACCATTGTTTTGTCATGGATTTTCGCCAAGTAACGCCTGTTTCTATCCAATATTTGAGATCAGTGTGCATCACTACCCAGGCTAAACTATATATAAAATTGATCAAGCTCCACAGAACAGCAAGTCAAAATCTTTGGTTCAATCAAGAGTGTAAGCGCTTTGGGGTGTTTCCAAGGTACATCTGCCTAAAAACAAACAATAACTCAGTGTCGGCTAGGAATTCTATTTTAAAAGCAAAAACAGTGTGGCTAAACTCAGAAATTAGGAGTTTATTTAGAGTGAGAGACAATTTGAAGTGGCATTTAAAGGTTCTACACTCTGAGTTGTCATTCAGTTTACACAGAGTAGAATTTGATTTGTTGGATAAAAAGGCACGAGATTTAGCTTCTAAATTTATACATAAAAAATTTTTAATACAATCAAAAAAATTATTTAATCTAAGGGTGGGTAGAGGCGAGTTTTTTGATCGAAGGGAGCAGGTGTTTTCTAATCATACATTTTACCCCAGAATCAAGAACCTTTCTGATATTCATCTCAGCAACAGTGAGGTGTCCCTTTTAAATAAGGGCTTAAAATATTCCATACCTAAATCATTTAACAATAAAAAATCTTTAGAACCTTTGGCAGTAGATGCGGAGGTGGCAATCATTAGAAATAAGGGTGACATAATGTTGAAGGCACTGGTTGCACAAAAAATCGATTCTGTTTGTTTGTCTGGTACTTTTAACTCCGAATTGACTGTACAAAGGTCGATTCGCAACAAACTTAGGGACGGGGATGTGGTTCTGAGTAAGGCTGATAAGGGTAACACCGTGGTTTTGATCCCGAGGGAGGATTACATGGCAAGAGTCAATGACATCATTTCATCTGATGATTTTCAACACTTAACCTTCAATCCTACAGCTAAGTTCCAGGCAGAACTAAAGCTTGCTTTGAAATCCACGTCTTATTTATTCCCTGAGAACTCTTCGTTGCATAAAACTTTGATAAACATGAATCCCAGTTGTCCGTTGTTTTATGGCCTTCCAAAAATACACAAGGAAGGGTGCCCAATTAGACCTGTTGTCGCATACAGGGGCGCGCCGGCATATAATTTGTCGAAGTTTTTGAACACAATCATTAAAGAAGCAATAGATTTTAACCCAAAATTTTCTATAAAAAATAGTACTGACCTCATAAACAAGATTAAAAATATTAAGTTACCGTCCAATGCTCAACTTGTGTCTTTGGACGTGAAAAGTTTATTCACTAACGTACCGTATAATGAAGTATTAGATATTTTGAGACACAAATTAACAATAAAAAGGGTAAATTTTAATAAAATAGAGGAAATTTATAACCTAACAAGATTGTGTATGACTCAGAATTACTTTCAGTTCAACAACAGTTTTTTTCTACAGAGGAATGGTCTGGCTATGGGGTCGCCACTCAGTCCTTTAATAGCTGAAATATTTATGGATGCATTCGAGACTAACCACATAGTTGGGAACGTTCATGTCTTGTACTATTTTAGATATGTGGATGATATTATTATATGTTGGACAGGAACAAAACGTCAGCTCAGTGTCCTTGTCTCCAAGTTGAACTCAGTACACCCTAGAATTGATTTTTCACTAGAGTTGGAGTCAGATTCCACTCTCAATTTCTTGGACCTTTCAATTACTAGAAGGAACGGTGTTCATGAGTTCCGTATCTATAGGAAACCAACAGTTACAGACACAGTTATTCCTTACTCATCCAATCATCCATGGCAACATAAAATGGCAGCTTTCCACAGCTTACTGAGCAGGTTACTGGCGGTACCGTTGAGCCCACAGGCATTTGGTGAAGAATTGTCCATCATTTGCTACATAGCACAAAGTAATGGCTATGACGTAGGAATGGTTCACTCATTATTAAATAAAAAACGTAGAAAGGCTAGTTTTCATTTATTATATCCGATTCAAGATCCACCTAGGAAGTACACGGCCTGTTTGCCGTTCGTGGGTCCCGTCTCGTTGAGTATAGCTAAGATCATGAGGGAAAGTAATATATTTGTTGCTTTTAGAACTCAGAATGCCTTGAGGGAGCTGTGTAATGGCAAGGATTCGGTGTCGGTCTCACGCAGATCAGGTGTTTATTTGTTGAGTTGTGATGAATGTGGTTTGAAGTATGTGGGACAGACTGGCAGGTCCTTCGATATTAGATATAAGGAACATAGAGCGGCGTCCCGCAATGGTTGTCCCGAAAGGTCCCTCTTCGCGAAGCATCTTCTTGACACTGGTCATTCCTTGAACAATAGTAACACTTTTAAAGTTTTACGGTTATGTGAGAAAGGGTTCAAGTTAAGTGTTTGGGAAAGGCTAGAAATAGTTAGAAGAGATGCGGACACCTTACTCAATGAACAAATAGATTTTCACACATCTCCCTTACTTAATCTGTTTGCGAACAGACAGACACATTAACTGTTGTTGGTTTGTATGTGTTGTTTGGGTTTTCTATGCAACTTATCAAGAGACAGTAATTAAATCAAACAGATAAGGTCAAGTATTGGTGAATACCTATTTTTGGAACTTAGTTAGCATGATCTGAGGTTTCTACCCACATTGGTTATTGTAAAGAATCCTACATCGCGATAATGAAATTTGCACGCGTTTACTTATAAGCAAACACGTTCCAACCACGAATTTTGCTGTTCTCTCTGAGACAGTCTTGATAATGCCTCGTTTAGAGGCGAAACAATTGTCGACGTTTTGTTGTCCTTTTGATTCTGCGAAAAATTAATGCTATTAATTAATGCTAAAAAGTTTTTTCTTAAAAAAATTTTTACTTACCATTGTTTTGTCATGGATTTTCGCCAAGTAACGCCTGTTTCTATCCAATATTTTCTCTTAATAATGTTGTATTAATGGTAATTTTTAACAGTTTACAATTTATGACATTGTGATATTTTTAATAATTGTATTCAGTAATTTATGACATTCCAAAAATATGTTGTGTATGTAAGTTTTTATTTATTTGTTATTCAGCATTTATACTTATTTATATTATTTTTATGACTTTCAGTATATTCCTTATTAGTGACGTTTATTATCAGTAGGTATTTTTGTGACATTTATTTTTTATTTATAAGATTGATAATAATAGTTTTTCTGCGGCTAGTATAGTAATGTAACTGAACTGAATTACCTGAAATAAATGATGATTTATTTATTTTATTTTGTCCATAATGGGAATATCAGTCTCATAAAATTGCTTATTGCACGTGGCATATTATTTCATGTAATTATGTTTAGTGCAACGAACTCGTAGAGCTTCTACGTCAGCTGTAGACTGTCTACGAAAGACACGATGAAGGAAATCATAGACATGACCTCTCCTTATTGCAGAATTGGATGAACATAATATGACCTAATGGTCTTCGACTAGTAATATGGTTTTATTTTGATAATTTGAGAATATCTGACATAATAAGTAAATAAAATTACACTTGTTAAATCATAAGTCCGTCATCATAGAATTCATTATCAACTTCGTTATCTATATAAAAGCACGTTTACGAAGCTTTTATAGATAAAACAGCAAGAAATTTTCACTTTTACACCCATCTATAAAAATGTTAGCATCGTAAAATAATACAGCACCTTTACTAGTACAAGCGAACAGTATATTGTCGACTGCTCCAATAATAGTAGCATCCGATATTGATAACCTTTTTTTATGTTCTCGTGGCTTGGTTACATTTGGAGGCATAATTTGATAAGAATAGTTTTACAATAGGCCGTATATTTATGATCAAGCGAGCGCAGCGTCTATATTTTAAACTCGTACTAAACAATTTCGCTTGTATGTCTGTACGTGTGTATTCCGGATGTCGATGATCTTTGGCATAAGTTTTGATGCCTGATAGCAGCTTACCATCAGGCGAGAGGCGTCAATTTTTCTATCACAGTATAAAAAAAATTGTTAATATAAAAAAAAATTGTAATAAATTTTTATTATTGGGTGGCAAAAAAGACAAATTATGTTTTAAAATGTTCGTGAGGTCTGTTCGACCATGTCGGTGATTACTAGTATATTTTGCTACCTACATTTTATTTGTTCACTAATAGACCTTATAATGTAATGTGGATGGTATCACGGTCTTTAATAGTCCATCCACTTAATAACCACACCAGCAAGGTTTCACCTAACTAGGGTCACAGTTTCTAATCTAATTAATCATTTTTTTACAGCTTGTTAGATAAACAGACATCCATTGAATAATCATCAGTATTATCCACCGGCCCATGAGCCAACCTTTTTAGCTAACACATTATTATTCAGTCAAAAAATATAACGTTAAAATACAATTCAGAATAACCTTTTCAGTGTATTCATGAACATTGTAATAATATCGCTCGCTCCATAAGTTACATTACACGTTACACAATTTGCAATAAAACTTAAAAAAGCTTTAAAATTAAATAATAAAAATAAATGGTGAACAAAAAATCTCAAATTATTAAAAAATGCAAGAAGAACATGCGGTGCGGGAAATAGCATACCGAGGGATCAATAGAATAAGGTACTTAGAATATGAACTAATCCTTAACCAAGTGTAATGGACCGGCTTCTATATATTGTAGGTACCATCGGACGCCAACGGTCGCCCGTGACAAATTACATACTTACCAAAACCTGGTTGGAATGCACTACATCTTCACGACTATACGTCTTCACGTATAGTCTAGCAGTGCTAGCACAGGCAACGTCGAGTTCAGAATGATAGAGAAAATTAAGAAAAAAATGTGTTAAATGGGTCATAGACATTATCTGCGATTGGTTGAATAAGTCAATTGACTTTAGTCAATGCTGCCATGCTCATAGAGCTGAAGCAAGTTTATCTAGGAATTAAGTAATTCCAAGTCGTCAAATTCAAACAATATTACACAGCAATTACACAGTTCATAAGTACGGCAGCACTAAGGCAATGTGACACTGCTGCAATTGCAATAAGCCTTAAGATATCACGAGGGATAAGGAAATCTTAGTATAAGTGGGGCACTTTCTGTTCTTGCTAACACAGTTTACACAAAATTTTACCAAACTGTACTACCATAGACTAGACAATCAAATGGTTGTCCAATTTCTCTGCAATTGCTAATTACTGGATATACCATTAAATTTAAGTATGCTCGAGTATCGCTATTTGTCTCTGTACAGCGTGTGTGCACCCGACAGAAGAATCACGATTGCAATATTAATTGCCGCAGCTAGATCTGGCATAGATAGAGCAAACGAATAAAGGATTTTTGGAGATAATAATTTTTTAGAAAATATTTTTGTAATGGGGATGATGCCTGATTTTTATAAACCGTCCTTTTAGTATTCCAAATTAACTACTATTACCAAAAAAATACAAAATATTAACACAAAATTACAAAAAATATAAAAATGACCGACAACACGAAACAAAATGGCGTACGGCTCTCCAAATATAAGTTGGCGCGTGGCAAAAAATTTAACTAATTAATATAAATGGAGTTATTGTTCTGAAATCTCGTTTTTGACGTTTTTCAATGAAATATGGTGCCATCATTGGAACGACAACTTATACTTGGCCACCTGTACGTTCTAGAACTCATGACGTCATTCACTCTAGTTGGTGTTCAACTAATGATGGCGGAATGCTGTATTTTATTGTTTTATTTTATTAAATAAAATATCTATCTAGTCCTCAATAAGAAGTAAATACAGTTTTCCAAATCTATTACTCCTATATAATTAAATAAACACATTATTTTACTATCTTCAACGGACTTCAACGGACCGAATACCACGCAAAACTCAATTAAGACCACCAGAGAACTAAACAAATTAATTCTGAAAAAAATTACTGTATTTTTTTCTGGGCCTAAACGTTATTTAGCGGACTATCGAATATACGAATTCTCGCATCACGACGTTTATGGTTGTCATCTACAAAAATCGCTTCACCGCTTCGCATCGCTTCTGAATCTTCTGTTTATTTGTTATATGGACAATAAGTCGTAAAATAGTTGACCCAACCCCACTTTTTTGATTATATAAATGGCAAAACAACATTTACACAGTCAGCTCGTAAATAATAAAGGTACCTATATCAATATATACGGTATCTTTATAAATTTGCCTTCGAATTATTTGAGCACTTACCTTAATTCCTCAGGGAGAGTGAAAATCCATCAAATTATATACCTAACCCAAATCTCGATGGCACAATACAGAGTTGGATTAAATAACCGCACTTATCTCTCTGCAAATCCATCTCAAGCATTACTGTCATGGCCGACGACATACCTTTCAGACCTTTTATATACGTCAATTTATAATTGAAATGAATGGATATTCTAATTAAAAACGAGCTATTCATGTTAAAGATATTAAGCTAAAGTCCGTTTCTGATTACATATAATACATTTCATTTTATTTATATTTGGTTACAAGCAGGGGAAGGTTAACCTAAACTAACTTTCTAAACATATGAACACAACATTAGAGGAAGTTTAAACATGAACAACAAAATTGTAGAAAATCATGCAAAAATATTATTGTGCAGTGACTGTGATTTAGATCATTATCAAATCAAACGCCCACTAAAGTGGTTCTATTGGAAACAGAGATGATAGATGTACTTACTGTTTCAAATATTGCTAGTTGATTTTACGTAAAACTATTGTGATTTATATAAGAAGTCTTTGTCTCTTTAGTAGAACGCGCTCATCTCTGGAATTGCTCTAATAATCACATTATTGGTGAAGGATATAAATACCCACAGGTCTAACATTACACTTAAAAACACATAAAAGCGGTGTAAAAATAGAAAATTTTGCGAAAACGGGGATTTTATTTCTTTTGAAAGCGAACGATGACGTGGTCGTCCGTTAGTATATTATAAGCTGTATGTTATAGTGAGTGATCACGTGGACGCGTGCGGAGGCAATCAGTAGTGGGCAATAAACCGTTATTATAAAACGCATAAAGTGAGAAGTCCATTTCGCTGTTCCGACGTTAACTTTAATTGTATCATAAAATGACGGTGGCCTGTCATCTTGGCGAAGTGCTGGAATTATACAGATGCCATGTGACCGCTGAAGATATTTTATCTATGTTTTAAGAGAAATTTATTGCTATATCTATTTCTGAGATGAAGCTAGGTTATTAAAAACTTAATAAGGAATAGTCAAATCAGAAGAATTGTCTAACGATTTGTACGTTAGGTTACACTCATGAGTAAAAACAAACAGCTTGCCCGAATTTCATTCAAAAACCACTACACAAACTACAACACTATACACAAAAATAAACTGAAGATTAAAACTGAAAAATACACATGAGTTTTGAACATAATGTACAGTAGATGGCCTAATTGTTAACGATCAATCGCTTCCCGGCAACCGGCAACCTTAGAATGAAAATAATTATAGGGGGTATATAGAAAAAGATTATGCATTCTCGCGAATACTCTCCTTTTGTAAGTTGGCTAAAAAAAGATTTATGCTCCAGGAAACAAAACAAATAGGTTCTATATCTTCTATATTTCGTATATTTGACTAACAAAATGAACACTAATTCAAATAGCACAGCTGAATGAAAAACGCGGGGCGCAAACTTAATGAAATCTCAAATTAACTTAACCATAAAACAACTTCGACAATAAACTGGTGGTCATACCTTTGTATAATGAAGACCGTTAACATAAAGACGGTTTTACACACTCTGCATTATTTTAAATATTAATTTTTGTTGATTACTTTTTTTGCACTTAAGTACACCGCTTTCGACGCTAGTCTTGGGTTCGATTCCCGGGTCGAATCAAACAATTTTTGTTTCGAAGTTTGGGTGATTTCTATTTATAGTTAATAGTGTATTGTATGTATTAATAATATTTAATATTTTGGACATTCTCACACAATGTCATCTAAGCCATTCTAAGTTCTAAGCTTGTGCCATGGGATCTATAGACAACTGATAAACATACTTATATTTAGGTACAATTACAGTACAGCCGAATCTAAGTTACGTATGACGTATGTCAATTTGGCATTACTAGTGATGTACCTAAACATACTCTATGCTTGTATCGCTGTGACTATTTGATACTAAGTACGTAATTAACAGGTGATTTTAATTTATTTGGCTTTTTTTTTTTTTTTTTTTTTTTTTTTTTAATTCCGCGGCCTGAGGCCGCGGCCGCTCTAACGTCCGTTGCCGGGCGTCTCTGGTTACTAGAAGAGGGTATGTCCAGTGGCGCCCGGCGGACTTTGACCACCTCTGTGGTCTCTTCGGAATTTATTTGGCTTAATTTTATTATATTGTGTTTTACAGGTTTTTGTACGTAAAATAAAACAAGTTAAAATAACATCAATCCTTTTATTATTCGGATTCATCGTCGGAACTATCGCTATCACTGTTGTCATCAGTGACATATATAATTATTTCATTTTCAATAATGTTATCGATTTTGACGTCCCGATCAAAATCGGATACGATTAAATTTTCCAGCAACCCATTTTCAACAAACCCGTTACCAGGTGACCCTGCGTGGCATATTATGAGCCTTGATCCTTTGCCCATGCGCTTTTGACGTAGATGCACTAGTATTGTCCGTCCATGTTCGGCTTAGTGTGTGGTTAGTATTCTGTCTAGTAGTCTGTATTCGCAAATAAACTATGATTATGATTATTATGATTATGATTATTATGATTATGATTATAGATGAGGCCTGAGTTGACAGTGTTGCTGTCAAGGGCTTGTAACACTGACTTGCTGTCTGAGAGGAATGGGAACACTGACAACACACCCAATTCGCCAGTTGAAACATATCCCACTCGCCCTAGCGAACACGAAAACATCCCTTTATTTGAACATGCAAAAAAAAACATCGTCTTATGAGATGAGAAATTATAATTTTCTACGAATTTCTTCCCCATTTTTCCCCCAAATCTCCCCCATTTTCCCACCAATCGAAAAATCCCTTCGACAAAAGTTGCGGCCTGTAGACCGGAACTGACACACATACATACATACAGACAAACAACGCCAAATCGGCCAGTCCTCGAGTTGAAACTGAGACGCTTCGCTCGCTCGTTTATACTCGTTCTATTGTTTAAAGCCACGTCTTACTAAACCTGTTTGTGTCGCCGGGAATATTATGCTTGTAACATACGAGTATAAATACGAATAAATTTCGATAATAAACCACATTAATTCACATACTGTTACTACAAGCGTTTCAATATACCTCCCAACAAACACTTCAACATGCCCCGAAACGGCAATTGGCTCACCCCTATTACGTGGGACCTACAAAAGTGTCTAGCGAAATGTGTAATAGGCTCCTCTGACTAATTTGTGTGTTTGTGTGTAATAAATATAACAGATATTCGACTGAAATAAGTAAAATCACAAATGTATCAAGTCTTGTCTGTACGCCCCCTTACATTGGACAGTCAAATTAAATAAATAAAGTTTGAAAAGTTCATCACATTTTATCACCAACCAGATAATTGGAGCCCTACATAAAATCTGGATATGTTTTGTCTCAAGTACATCATTCTGTGAGTCGTAATGAATACCAATGATCAGAATTCACGTAACAAAATTATTCTATTCACGTATTATTTTGTAATTTGATCCTCTTTGAAATAATAATAATAATAGCAGTGGGGCTGTAGAAGGAATTTCGGGAGTTACTCGAGCCTGTCAGATTAGCATACTGAAGGTTCGTCATGATGTCCCCAACCACACTGACAGAAAATCTGACGGTTATTTTGGTGGACATCGTTTCATTAGTTTCACAATGAGCAATGTGATTTTGCGATTAAAAAAATGAAATATCTACTTCTTGGTACAGGTGTGGTACGTGTGATCTTTTATCAAGAGAAGAGTGACACATAGCTCGGCTATTTATATTGACTAGTTTCGTTCGTACCCGAGGTAGGGAGGGCTATGTCATTGTGTTTGCTTCGGGGTTTGGGTGTTTTTATGTATATTATGTATTATATTACAAGCTTATATTATTACGTTGTGTGGGAATGTCCAAATATAATTATTTAGTAGCGTAGAGCCGAAGTATTACTCACGTGAAAAAGTTAATCATTCTTTTCACCACAGGGAATTCTTCCAAGTGATACCTGGGGCGCCGGCAATGGAGGTAGGGGCCGTAAAACTGTTAATTTGAAATAATACATAGACACCTTCAAGTGTTTTATCTGTTTGGCTATGGATTTGGATTATGTTTATATATATTGTCGGACAATACCCCACAGTAAACGCAAATAGGTACGTTACTATTTAGATTGCACCTGAGGCCAATTATTTACCAAGACTTTCAAACACAATATGCTGCGAATAGCAAGACAAAAGCAATTAAATCTTGTCTTAACTTGTTTCATACTCACAATGAGAACAACTAAGTATATAATTGAATAACTAGGTGTAGTTGGCGAATGGCGTAGGTTTAGACTAATCACATTTATACACTCGAGAATTAAGTTAAATAAATTGCTTAAATGTATTCATTAATTGAACTATCTTAACAAAGCTTAGCATTGTTTCCAATCGTGGGTAGTTGTGAAAGTTGGTTATAAATTTAAAAGCTCTTATTTGAATTTAAATTAAAAATATAATTCTACAAGTTAATACAATTTTAATGTACACATATAATTACTAATCCAACTACTTGCCAGTGTGAGTGTTATCCTTTTCTAAACTTAAAGCATTGTTCGCTGCAATAATATAGCAATATGGAGCAAGTTCAAGATTCTCTGTCAAGCCTGAGGACCATGTTCCACGATGGGATTACTAGGTTTGAGGCCAGGTTGGATACAGCCACTAGCATTGCATCCACTGGTGACTCCTCATCCATCGCTGAAGACTTTGCCTGTTTCAAGAAATTTGTTTTGGAGGCCTTAAACCTACTGCAGCAGCAGGTGGAGAATGTTGCCTGTCACGTGGACAAACTGGAGACGCAAAGTCGCCGGAAAATCCTCCTTGTGCATGGTGTGGTCGAGCAAAGTGATGAAGACACTGCTGTGGTCTTGTCCAATGTCGTCAGAGATCAACTTGGTTTGGATTCTTTTGTAGCAGCTGACATTGAACGCACTCATCGAATGGGACGTGCATCTGGCAACAATAAGCCCCGGCCCATACTAGTAAAATTTCAATGCCAAACGGTAAGAAACAAAGTCTGGTTCTCTAAATCCAAGCTGAAGGGCTCTAATGTAACTATATCAGAGTTCCTCACTAAATCACGTCACGAGATTTTTATGGCAGCGCGAGAAAGATTGGGAGTAGACAAATGTTGGTCACGGTACGGATGTGTTTACATCGTCGGTCATCAACATCACCGAATTACATCGCTTCTTGATCTCAATAACATCAAGAATCCTGTTGAAGAACCGAGTGCAGTCAAACCGTCCGAAACCCCAAAGACTAAGACAGTAGCTACCAAACTGAGGCGCGCTGCTGCCATGAAAAATAGTGTACGTTAACCGCTTGCATCAGTATTCATTTTCGGTGGAGTAGCTTAAGTAAGACGGATTTATCACGCTTCTCCTCACCTAAAACTTTCACATGTCAGTTTGTTCGCCGTCCATGCTTCTACCTTCACTTATTTAATTTTACTTTCAAAAATAAAACTAAATTTTATTGTGAAACTTAAATCTTATGTTTATATTTAGTTATAAGTAATCAATCATGCATGACATTTGGTTTTCCATGATTATTGTTGTTTTTTTGTCGCGAATAACTGTGCTTGATATGTATGTTATGAAAATTCCTACACTCATCTGGCGGGTGGTAAGGAAGAACTGTATTTTTAATTTTTAATAGGTATCTATAATAGTAAGTGTTCGTTTATTTTTTAATTTTTGGTTTAAAATTAATCATTTGTATTTTGTAATAACTGTTATATAGCAATAATAGCATAAGTAATGAGCAGCTCTTGCGATAGTGATAATGCTAGTTTTTTATCGGCATGTAGTGATAATGACAGCTTTGTCAGTCTTCCTTCTCTTGCTGACACTCTAGTGGCTCAGTTCTCCGATGTTCCCGGCAACTTTAATGTGGTCCATCTAAATGCACAGAGTGTTTCGGCCCATTTCTCTGATATGCTGACCACCTTTCTATGTAGGAACATTCATGCGATACTCATATCAGAATCTTGGTTAAGAGATTCTGTTCCTGCCACCTCATGTACTCTTCCAGGGTATCAATTGATTAGAAATGACCGCTCACACAGGGGGGGAGGTGTTGCTGTGTATCTACGTACATTTATTCCTTACCGCATTCTTGATATGTCTGCACAGCCCCCTCCAATTTATGCGGGAGAACATTTGTTCCTGGAAGTAATACTAAATCATACCAAGGTTTTGCTTGGTGTATATTATTGCCCTTCCTCTGCCATTAACTTTTTCTCTTCATTTGAGTGTTTGATGGAGAACGTAATGCCTACCTATTCTCACACAATAATTATGGGAGACTTTAATACCTGTTTGCTTAAAGACGACTATCGGTCTCATACCTTTTCTAACATTCTTGACTCTCTTAATCTTTCTGTTCTTCCATCAAATACTACACACCATGTGCCAGGTTGCGTCCCCACGTTGTTGGATCTCATCTTGGTATCATCAACTGATCATGTCATCAAGCATGGGCAGTACGCAGCCGATGCCTTTTCCTTACACGACCTCATCTACCTCTCTTACAAACTCCGCCCTCCCAAGGCTAAGCCTAAGACTGCCATGTTACGTGGCTTCAGTGGTATGAATGTAGAGCAACTTCGCGTGGACGCTGGTAAAATTGACTGGGGTCCTTTGTATGCCTCCGACTCAGTGGATCGAAAAGTCGAGATTTTTACCTCAGAAATTACTCAAATCTATGACAAACATGCTCCTATTCGTGCCGTTAGACTCAAACATCAACCTGCACCCTGGCTTACCGAAGAAATCAAATCCATTATGGCAAAAAAAGCGGCTGCTAAAACTAAGCATAAACACCGACCGACTGTAGCTAACTGGAACAAGTACGTCTCTTTAAGGAATCACTGCAACAAGTTGTGTAGGAACGCACAACGCCATTATATTCATACTTCTATCGAGAACGGAGATCCAACCAAAGTCTGGAAATTTCTAAAATCGCTTGGAGTTGGAAAGTCAAAACAACAACCACTTCCGAATAAAATTGACCTCAATGCTCTGAACAAGCACTTCTCCGCTTGGTCCAATTATGGAGGGATCATTAAGGTTAATGCTCTAAAGCATATTTCTTCACTTCCAACTCCAAATCATCCTGTTTTTGTCTTCTCTCAATTCACCGAATGTGATGTTAAAGGGAGTATAATGTCTGCTACGTCTAAAGCCATTGGAAGCGACTGTGTTGGTCGAACTATGATCGTGCCAATAATCGACATAATAATATCTGTCATTGCCCACATTTTAAATACCTCAATTTCGACTGGCAGTTTTCCATCGGCCTGGAAAGAAGCGCTTATTTTTCCTTTACCAAAAAAATCCAACCCGTCATCCTTTTCCCAGTACAGACCTATTTCCATCCTACCTTTTCTTTCACAAGTGCTTGAGCGCCTAGTTCACTTGCAACTCAGCTCTTTTCTAAATAGATATTCACTCCTAAACCCGTTGCAGTCTGGTTTCCGGCCTGGTCATAGCACTGTGTCTGCCTTAGTAAATGTTACTGATGATATCAGGTTCGGTATGGAATCCGGGAAACTCACTTTGCTGTGCTTACTGGACTTCAGTAATGCATTTAACACGGTTGATTATCAAATTCTTCTCAGCAGACTTCGCTCCCTTAACATATCTCCATCGGTGATTGATTGGTTTCATAGTTACCTGTCTGGTCGCCGGCAGTGTGTTCACGTGGAAGAGTCTCTCTCTTACTGGTGTGATATCACAGTTGGTGTGCCGCAGGGTGGCGTGCTATCACCATTACTTTTCTCGATTTTTATAAATTCTATCTCAAAAAATCTAACTTCTTCCTACCACCTTTATGCAGATGATCTACAGATCTATTCACAGGCTCCAATTGATAAAATAACTGAGGCTATTTCAGTAATTAACACTGATTTGGAGCAGATCTGTCAGTGGAGTGTCAATTATGGGTTGCAGGTTAATCCTTCGAAAACTCAGGCGATCATCATCGGGAGTTCCGGGTTCATATCACGAATAGACTTTACTCTATTACCGCAGGTTATTTTCAACGGTGCTCCCATTGATATAAGCATGAATGTTAGGAATCTAGGTATATATATGGACAGAACCTTGTCCTGGGGCACTCAACTTCAAGAGGTAAGACGCAAACTGTTTGCAGCGGGCGGGTCCTTGCGAAGGTTGCGAAACTTTTTACCCACGACTACTAAGCAATCCTTGGCACAATCTCTGTTACTCCCTATACTCGACTATGCCGATGTCAGCTATCTGGATCTCACCGAGGAGCAACTCAATAACCTTGAGCGTCTTCAAAACTTTTGTATTCGATTCATATTTGGGTTACGCAAATATGATCACGTGTCTGATTTCCGCCATACGCTCAAGTGGCTCCCAATTCGTCTTCGCCGTAACACTCATATTTTGTCTCTACTTTACAACATACTGTTTAATCCTAGTACCCCTCCCTATCTTAAGGAACGTTTTAAGTTCCTTAAGGACACACATTTTAGGTGCTTGAGATCATCGGAGAATTTATTGTTGCAACTACTGGTGCATTCCACAAAGTTCTATGATAGTTCTTTCACTGTTGAGGCTGCACGTTTGTGGAATGCACTGCCAGTACATATAAAACGCGCACAGTCACTGACGTCCTTCAAATCCCTGGTGAAGGACCATTATTTATCGCTGGTTGTTTAAATTATAGGTAACACTGCAGAGCTCATGGTTGCTCCGAATGCAATTGGTGCATTCTGTTAATTTGCTGTTAATTGGCTTCACATTCGCAAATGATTGCTGTTATTTATAATAATGTAGGTACACTACCTGCATATTATTAAGGTTTTTTATCTTGTTTTACGATCCCTTCCATCCTAAGGTTGCCTGGAAGAGATCGTTTTTAGCGATAAGGCCGCCCTTGTACATGTAGTTAGTTATAAGTATGTTTTTAATGTTTTTTCTAAACTGTGGTGTACAATAAAGAATATTTATGTTATCTTATTTACTTGCTTTTATTTGTTTTAAAAGTATTGAATTAATTAGTTTTATTAATTCGATAGTGTGAGGGCTTACCTGAATGATTCTTTTATTGAGATTTTAGACTAATAGGTATTAAAAAATACACGTCAAAAATTGACTCAACAACCGACTTCAAATTACCGAAATAGGACCAAATAATTGTCGGAATGGGACCAAAAAAACATACAGTAGAATCGAGAACTTCCTCCTTTTTGGAAGTTGGTTGAAAACTACACGACAGTGACGCGACCACGCCTTCTAGTACTAAGTGTAATAAAACTCCCTGTGTATGTACAGCTTTACATTAACTTTATTCCATCCAACTTTTTTCCAAACAATCACTGTAGGAGTACGTAGGTTACACAATAAGTTTTGCGTAACTTAAAAAAACAACATGTTAAAACCAAAATATTATGTTTATTGCATTTCAAAATACTCTCCTTTACATTTTAAACATTTTTTCATGCGACCGAACCATTTTCATGCGATTTTCATGCGACCGAACCAGTACGGTTTCCGTCGGGGACGCTCCACCGTGAGCGCGATCATGCGCGTCAAGAGCCTGACGGAGGAAGCAGTCTCGCAGGGCAAGGTGGTGGTGGCGGTGTCTCTTGACATCACCAACGCGTTCAACACCTTGCCATGGAGCTGCGTTAGGGTTCGTGTATCACGAAATGCCTCTCTACCTCCGTCGTATTGTCGGGGCCTATCTCTCGGAGAGGGCCATAGCTTTCCCCAGCTGGCTCGGGCCAGCTCGGCGAGATGTGTCGTGCGGTGTTCCGCAGGGGTCGGTCCTGGGGCCGCTTCTGTGGAACATCGGCTACGACTGGGTGCTGGGGTGCAACGTACCAGGAGGCAGCACTCAAGGTCACGACGGGTGTTGCTCAAGTCGTGGGTCGGATACGGCGGCTGGAACTGGAGGTGGCGTTGCACAAGTCCGAGGTTCTGTGTTTTCACAGACCTCGGAACGGTCCACCTGAAGGTTCCAGCATAAATGTGGGAGGCGTTAGCATCGGCATCAAGCCCTCGATGAAGTATCTAGGGATCGTACTTGATGGCCGATGAAACTTCGGACCACATTTCCGAAGTTTGGTCCCCAAGGTGACACAGGCATCGGTCGCGCTTTCGCGACTGATGCCCAACCTAAAGGGACCCAACGCTTCCTGCAGGAGACTGTACCTGGGGATCGTGCGGAGTATGGCCCTATACGGGGCTCCCGTATGGGCGGCGCGGTTGACGGCCATCAACTCAACGCTCCTTAACAGACCGTTGAGGACCTTGGCCGTCAAAACAATAAGGGGCTACCGCACGATCTCCGGAGAGGCTGCATGTCTCCTAGCCGGGACCCCTCCATGGGACCTGGAAGCGAGAGCCCTTGCGTCATTGTTCCAATGGCGCAAGGAGGCGCTGGAGCGGGACCACAGGCCTGCGTCTCGAGAAATCGATGACCGGCGGTCACAACTCCGACAGGATCTCATGGAGTCATGGAGGGTGCGACTTGTGCAACCCAAGTGGGGTGCCACCATCATCACGGCGGTGAGACCGATCATGGACGATTGGCTGCAGAGGCAGCATGGTGACCTCACGTATCGTGCGACGCAGATCGTTACCGGGCATGGATGCTTCGGTAGCTATCTGTTTCGCATCCGTCGTGAGGTCACACCCCGGTGTCAACACTGCGAGGTTTCCGACGACGACACCGCACTCCACACGTTGGTGGAGTGCTCAGCGTGGGCGAGTCAGCGCCGGGACCTCGTAGTGGGTCTGGGCGTGGATACCCTCTCGCTGGAGACCATGCTTCAAGCCATGGTCTCCAGTGGGAGTAGGTGGAACGCGGCCGTGTCCTTCTGCGAGCAAGTCGTGCTTGCGAAGGAGGCGGCCGAGAGGGAGAGGGAGCGTGCCCTCCCCGCCGAGTTCCGTAGTCAGCGGCGAGGCCGCCGCAGACTCATCTACGCCCAAGACCATCGACCTCCATGATCGGGGCCTGAGGACGGCGGGATCGCCACCCGTCGTCCTTACAGAATCAGGCTAGAAGGGTTGCGTGCTGCGGGGCCTTTGCCCCATAGCACGCAACCACATTCACTCACTGACGCGGGATAAAACCCTACCCCAACGACGCGGGATTCTCATCCCGACCCAACCCCCGCAGAGACCACAGGGGTGGTCAAAGTCCGCCGGGCGCCACTGGAAATACGTTCTGCTTGCAACCAGAGACGCCCGGCAACGGACGTTGGAGCGGCCGCGGCGTTGGTCGCGGAACTAAAAAAAAAAAAAAAAAAGGGGTGACGAGTTGTAGTTTATCGGAAGCTAAAAATGACTTTGTTTTGTTGGCCGTATGTGAAGAAGCGTTGTCATGATGTAGGAGAACGCGGCTTTTGGGTCGTCTTTCGCGAACTTTTTCTAACACTCTGGGTAAAACAATAGTAGAATACCACTCAGCATTAACACTCTTTTGATCTTCAAGTGGAATTGTACAGATGGGACCCGTAGCTGAGAAAAAAACGCGATCATTTTTTTACCAACGTGTCTCGCCTGCCTCACTTTTGTTTCGGGTTCAAAACAATAAATCTACATTTCGTCTCGTCTGACAATGTCATAAACAGCATTAGAACATCCGTGGTCCTACTTCAGTAGCATCTGTGAGCACCATTCCACGCGAGCCCGCTTCTGCTCCACTGTCAGTTCATGAGGGATCCAACGACAACAAAGTTTCCGAACTTTCAATTTCTTCGTATAAAATTTTCTGGATTTGACTCATACTAATCCCCAATAGTCCTCGAATTGTCTCATAGGTAATCCGCGGGTTTTCTTCTATTAACCGCTCAACAGTAGCCCCATTATTTTCGTTGACGGCATTTGGAGGCCGCCCTTTACGAAATTCGTCATGTAAAGAAACTCGACCTCTCTCAAATTCAGCAAACCATGCATCGCCACACGTTGCTCAAACAAGTTGCCTCTCTCCCAAAAGCATTTTGAAGACGAGCGGCACAGTTTTGCGGATAGAGAGAACTTGTAAAATCATAAAAATCATCGCTCTAAAATATTTTCGACTTAATTCCATTTTCGTTGCATACGTAGAACTTTGAGTTACGTAATTTACATTATTATCTTGTTCTACGAGTAACATAGCGGACTTGTTATGGATGCTACCTCGAAGAGCAACAACCAAATCCCCGCCCATTTTGCCCACGTCACATTATTTTACGCTTCGGTGTTGCAACCACAATAAATCTAATTAAGTACAAAATAAATTGGTACTAAATATAATACAAAAATATTTACAATAAATGAGTATGACTGGTAATCGCTAAAACCTAACCTAAGTATTTTATCAAGAGAATTTCGATAGTGTAAGTGAACAATGTTCTATTGTTTGTTCTGCCATTATACCTAATTCATGTCATTAATTTCATACACGGTTGTATTAAGTTTCCGCGGTTCGGTCACAACGCTGTGACCGAACAAGAAACGAGTACTACGATGCTCGGTGGCTCCGTACGTTGTCGACTGTGAAATGTTTATGTTCTTGTTTTTTACCGCAACAATGAATACAGGAAGTGCTGTAAATAATATCAAGGAAAAAATGTGGAAAGTTGTTTAGTTAAATCTTTTGTACGTAATTATATAATCGGAGAGAAAAGACATAAAACAGCCACGAGACTGAGAATAGTTATAATACGACTTTACTGGTAACACCGTAATACTACCGGACGCTCCCAACCTCGTTCGCAACCCACGGTGTTTTAATTGCTGCTACTCTCCTGTTGGTTGTAGCGTGATGTTGTTTACCCTATAATAGCTTTCCTCGATAAGTGAACTATTCAACACAAAAATACATTTTCTATTGGAACTAGTAGTTCTTGAGATTAGCACTTTAAAAACATTCAACACCTTATAATTTGGAATAAAACCACACACCCCAATTTGATACCATCACTACTTGCGATTTTAAACTGCAGCAGATTACAAAAATGGATGTTTTCTTTTGAATTGGCCCACAAAACTATGGCAATTTTTTTGTGTAGGTAACTCTGGTTGCCTAGAAACATTTCTTTTAACTGTTTCCTTTAAACAAAGTTATGCAATTTCACCTATAATAGTCTACTATACATAAATAGATAACATAAAATTCTAACGACGCATTACCAATACTATACCATTGACGTCGGAAACTCCTGAACATTGATATTCATGAATGTGCAGCTTCAAAGCTTCGAGAATCTTTTAAAAGGTTTTCTCTCTTCGCATAAAGTGATAGCAGGAAATAGGATTGACATTACCTTGTTGCTTGCAAAGTAATTTATACGCACTAGGTTATGCGAACGCATTAGATAGTTTTTTTTTTAATTCGGCTGCACATGGCCGCGGCCGCTCTAACGTCCGTTGCCAGGCGTCTCTGGTTACAAGCAGAAGGTAATTTCAGTGGCACCCGGCGGGAGACGCATTAGATAGTTAACTATTTTTTACTGTAAAAATAAGAAACAATATCATACAGAAATTTAGTGAAATGGGCAGGGTCATCGATGGCTTAGTGGTTATCGCGTTCTCTTTCTTAGCTAAAGACACCTTTTCGCTTTCTTTTATCTATTACATAAGTTATTTATATATTGTACCCACATTAAATCCAATATTTCTCTATCCATCCAAAGGCTGCCTCGAAGAGATCGCTTATTAGTGATTAGGCCGCCCTTTCTACATTAGTTTTAAGGCATGTATGTTATACTGTACTATCTATTGCTTGTGTGCAATGTACAATAAAGAGTACTTATCTTATTTTATCTTACGCCCCAGTTCGATCTCTTGTATACAATAAAACAATAGTAGATTGGATTTTATTCTTCTTCTTCTTCTCTTTTTTATGGCCTCTGCTTGTAGCAATTTACCAATGTCCAGTCAATTCAATTCAATTCTTTTTTATGGCCTCTGCTTATAGCAATTTGCCAATGTCCAGTCTTCGTAAATCAAGTATATAAATCAACAAATAAAATCGTAAAAAAATTAAAAATGTGAATGTGATGTGAAAATGGCGGATGATCAAAAAAACTATACTAGTACTTATCTTATTTTATCTTACGCCCCAGTTCGATCTCTTGTATACAATAAAACAATAGTAGATTGGATTTTATTCACCGATACAAAGTGAACTCACTGTCAGATTGTCAAGTCTGACAGTGAGTTTAATATCACGCCAGGAACTATAAAGTCACAATAAGTGACATATCAATAAATAATTAAAAGCAAGTTACGTTTTGCGAGTTCGATTTTTGCTGAATCTGTGTCAGGTGGCTTTTTAGGTTACCTCTGGCACTCCGCTGAAATTTGGATTTCCAGACACTCTCATACCGAACAACGTTTCTTGTCCTGCACCTGGAGCTATATAGGAATAACTAGTTCTTCTGTGCGGGACTATCAACTAATCAAGCATTACCTTGACATTGGCGAAATCATCGATGAACATCAATGGAGCCACGTTTTTAAAGAAAGAAGAAAAAGAAGAAGTTATGTTTTGTTACGTTACGTTTCCTTACGTTACGTTACTTACCTTTCGGTACACTTGTCATTGTCCCGAAATAATTAAGTTAGTGATCGTCGAATAGTAGCTGTTGCGGTCTTAATACCCAGTGCGTATGACTACAACTGTGTTTGCAGAGAAAAGTAACACGCTTTATGTAGCAAAATTATATCATCACAAATTTATTGACAGTTTATTTATATTTTCTAACACATAATGGAAATCAATCTCTAAAGTCTTACTTTCTAGGGAAACAGACTTGAATAATATCATGGTTAAAATTAATCGTATTGATAAATCGTGTCTGATATTAAACTACTGCAAGCAGATTAGTAATATTTAGAATCCACACACAGAATATCCCATCATTATCTCCTAAAGAGTAGACAGAGGCGTACTTCGTCCTCATTTCATCAGTCACTGTTGGTCCAAGTATTAGAGAGCGACCATGTAGCCGTTGTCGGGCACTTTGAGTATTGTTGCGAGAGCCTCGTCCATCAGTCGGCAGTCCATCAGTCGGCAAGTGATGTTGTATTACCAGGATATAGCCCCCAGACCTATCATAGAACCCAGATATGTAGGGGAACATAGAAACACGTCCAACTGTCACCGGTAATATCATAGTTTTTGGGACGTGGGATGAGAATTGGGATTTTTTTTTATAGGAAGAGATGTAGTTTTATTACTACTTTAGTAGACTACGCAAGCAAACAGCTACTAGCGCGTCACAAGCTAGCAGGCAGACGCACGTTCGCTACTGGATTCCATTTGTGTTAGTGTCTACTAACACAAACGCAGTCCAGTAGCGAACGTGCGTCTGACGAAAACTGTAAAAATTTGCCTTCAGCGTGCAAATAGAATGCTACTTTGCTACAATTGCAATACGCGACTTGCCCCCCTGACCTGATGAGGTGGGTACTGCAGTACGCATCGCATAATGACAATTTAAACATTTCTTAAATTGCTTAACAACACATATTATTAACCAGGAGAAACATATTTCTACAGAAATTAATGGAGCAAAAAATGCAAATAAATTGTTTCAATTAAAATTTTGCGCTAAAACGCGACTAAATATATTATGTATGTATTTACAAAAAAAAAAAATTAGTATCACGCTCAAAGTTACCGGGCTTGGCACCGATTGCAGGTATCATACGCAAATAATAGTATTTTATTAATATTCAAAGGTACCTACTATATATTGCATTAAAGTGATAGTAAATTAAATCTTTATTAAGTTATGTTACTGCTGCTACTTACTATATCGTGACGATATCGTCACGATATCGTGCAATGTGAAAACGCCCATTGAATGTATTTCTATGTATAAGACATTCGATACACGAGTAACATAAGGTCCGTACAGCATAAGGTTAAACTGGCACGTTGAATAGTTATACAAAATACAGGCAATTAATAACCTGATCACGATGGAGTACAAAGGTACAAGTAAGATTAAGCGCAGTTATCTAACTTAACCGTAACCATTCACTGTGACAGCATTTATTGATTAGCGCTCATTAGATCCGAGATCCCAGTGTGAAGAGAGCTCAAGTCGACAGGTTATCCTGTGGCCGTACCTCTGAGATTTGGATTCTGTTCTTCTTTTTTCATAAAGTCTTTTAGTGTTAATCTCTAACAGTAAAATGATAAAAAAGTCGTTAATTTAATAAATATTAAAAAATTTGAAAGCAAACCCAAACACTCAAAAACTCCTTCTTGAAACATCTCAACAATTTCCGTACCTACACCGTTAACATAAATATTCTGTCACGAGCTCAGAATTGTTTCACTGCAACGACTAAACAAATTATGAAATAAATAAACCTATGTAAATGTACCCATCCACGTGATCTAATTTCTCACCGACGCGGAAGACACCGAATTTTTTCCCTTATTTTCACCCCTTCCCATTAAATTCACGGCTCGGAAGGCAATTTAACTTTGGCAAAACGTGTTTTAATGTTTTCCTTAACTTACTTCCTCGATCATTCGTATCACGGCAGTATTTTAATACAACCAGCTGCCTATATTTGTGTTTTGGCCGTTGAAACAAGCTCTTTTCATTTTTATTCCTCCCTATAAAAATATTTGGATGGATGAAGCGTTACCATTGCTTAGATGAACCTGATTTAAGTATAATATATATCAATGGAAAATATGATGTTGAATTTTAGATAATTGCAATGATTTCGCTAAATAGAAGACATTATAAACCTATTTTAGCGAAATCATTGCAATTATCTAAAATTCAACATTATATTTTCCATTGTTTTATCATGGACTTTCGCCAGGTAACGCCTGACTCCATTCAGTATATAAAATTATATTATAAATACTTTTTCCCATTTTTTGATTTAGCAACATTGTACAATAAAAATTACTCTATTCGAATGCTTCATATTTTTCCTAACTACAACTAAATAGTTGTTATGCGTTACGTTTTCCCTATAGGTATTGTACTTCATAATATGTATTCTAGATTTTCCGTAGAATAGTTCACAGCTGTAATATCCGAGGCGATGTAGCAAAGATAACGTTTTTATCACCGCTTGAATGACCCCGTTCTGTCCACAATAGAGACCGGGAATGAGTTATGAAAGGTTACACACAGACCATTAAAATTACCAACATGGAAAACAGAGATCATCATCTTAAGTATTTACGTTTGTTTGTTTGCATTGTTTGATACCTCCTCCGAGAGGATTTAGGTAATAAATAACCCTGGATAATTGAAAAATCAGGGTTATCTAGAGAATAATTAACATTTTAGAAAAGTTGTTTAAATTTTTTTACACTGGAAATGAGAAGAACGAATGATGAAATAAGAAGACTGATAAACTTTGGATATCGTAGCATTTGAAACCTATTGTAGTAGAATAGGTAGTGGTCATCGTAGCTCAGTTGGTCAGAGCACTCCCCCTGTTAGGGAAAGGCCGTGGGTTCGAGTCCCGCCGATGACATCAGTGTTTGTGATCTATTTATAATTTCTTTCTTAATATTTTAAGAATAGTGTAAGCAAACTCATTGCTTTGAAATACATAAATATATGGATTTGGTAAGGATTCATCAAAAATTCAGTGTTTAAATATCGTTGTAACACGATACACTGATACCGTCAGTTCGGTAGAACTGCGGTAGGTGGATCCAACGCTAACCTTAATAGCGCGATGTACAAATTATGAATATGATATGAAGCAAAAATTCGATGTCGTCGGTAGTGGTCATCGTAGCTCAGTTGGTCAGAGCACTCCCCCTGTTAGGGAAAGGCCGTGGGTTCGAGTCCCGCCGATGACAATATGGCTTCAGGCCATATGGCTTCAGGCCAAAACGATCAACGGGTGACCTCCTGGCATTCGTCACGCATGTATGGGGTGGGGCTATGGAAAAGTTCGGCGAGTCCTTGGCTGTTAGCCTGGACATCGCCAAAGCTTTCGATAGGGTCTGGCATGCTTCGCTCCTTTCCAGGCTTCCGGCATATGGTCTACCTCCTCAACTGTGCAGCTGGATTGCCAGTTTTTTAAACGAGCGCCGAGTGCGGGTCCTCTGCGATGGCCAGGCTTCTCGCTTTTTGCAAGTGAATGCCGGGGTACCGCAGGGGTCCGTACTGTCACCAACTCTCTTTCTTCTGCATATCAATGATATGCTTTCCCTCGGGAACATTCATTGCTATGCAGATGACAGTACATTGCACGGGAGTTACTCGGTTCGTCCGACGGCAGGGCGATCTGTGATAGAGGAGGAGAGACGACATCTCGTGGGTGATCTCGACCGAAACCTCGATAGTATCTCCCAATGGGGTACCGAGAACTTGGTCGAGTTCAATGCCCACAAAACACAGGCGTGTGCATTTACAGCGAAAAAATCCCCTTTCCTTCCCCTACCCACTCTTCAGAATGCAATATTACCAATGAAGGACAATCTAGACATCCTTGGCATAGACGTTCGTCGAGAGCTCAATAACACAAAATACATTGAGAGATGTATTGGGCTAGCTTCGCGGAAACTAGGAATACTGAACAAGGTAAAGCGATTCTTTACACCGCACCAGAGGTGTCTGCTGTACAAAACGCAGATTAGACCCTGCGTTGAATACTGCTCTCACCTCTGGGACGGCTCCGCGAAGTATTTGCTGGACGCACTCGACGCTATGCCGCGACGCGCTGTTCGCATTATAGACTGTCCGGAGGTAACGGGAAGCCTTGAGCCGCTAGCCCAGCGCCGAACAATTGCTTCCTTGGCCGCGTTCTACCGTATTTACCACGGTGAGTGTTCTGAAGAGCTCTTCAACCTGATCCCACCCTCTCCCTTCCGATCCCGAACAACGCGTGCCGGGCAGAGATGTCACCCTCATACCGTGGAAACCGTCTTCGCGAGAACCGAGCGTTTTAAACGATCGTTTCTCTGCCGAACGATGGTGGCTTGGAACGCCCTGCCTGCGCACGTGTTTCCTCCAACATATAACCCTGGGCTCTTTAAGCGAAGCGTGAAGAGGCACATTACAGGGTCGTCAAGTTGAGGGCCACTCTCTATAGTATTCCTGTGTACTGTGAGAGTCGCCCTCAATTGCCAGACGTCGCCTCAGCTTACCATCAGGCGAGTGGCGTCAATTTGTCGACCTAAATATAAAAAAAAAAAAAAAAAAAGACATCAGTTTTTGTGATCTATTTATAATTTCTTTCTTAATATTTTAAGAATAGTGTAAGCAAACTCATTGCTTTGAAATACATAAATATATAGAAATAGATGTTATCTTTTTTATAGAAAACTAATCTAAACATACATTTTTTAAGTGAACCACAAACAAAGACAAAAATAGAACAATAAAACAAAGATAGATGTAAGATGGATATTTCTAGATATAAGTATAGTTGTTAATAGACATTAAGAAGGCAAAACTTAAAAACGTAAAATACCCTGTTACTAGTTATTACTAGTTAGAAATAAGAAATTACCCAAACCCCTCCCAGATAAAAGAATGAAAGGAAGTATTAAAGGGCGAGAAGAATATATGTGAGAACTGGTATGTTACAAGGGGAAAGGAATAAAAGATGATAGTATATAAGAATAGATGATAATGAAGATAATGAAAGTGAACCACATACATTTACAACTGAAAGGTATTAAGTAAAGCTTAAAATTTTTGTTCATGTAACATTTTAAAGCTCTGTATGTAGTCAAACATGATGACAGTTCCTGCCCTAAAGTTCGGTCATTCAACTAGAAACCTCTACACTTTTAATAATGTTCAGAACAAACAAAGCAATGGTTGTTTACTAATTGATTAATGTTGTGTGTTCAGAATCTGGTGTCAGTGCCTCGCCCTTACTCAGTCACATCCACTTGGCCTTTTCCCAACCCAGTTGGGATCGACTTTCTAGTCTATGTTTGAAGCGTTAATCGATTGGCGATGCCGAAGTTCTATTGTAAGACAAGTCAGATTTTCTAGGACTCCAACTACCCGTAACGACTGCTAGACATAGATAGTTCGTGTGGCAACTTACTGGGTCCGACGACGGCTTAACGTGATCTGCAAGGCACGGAAGTACTTAAGTAGGATCTCAATGTCTCAAGAAATGGTCACCCATTGTAAGATCGACCTGCCTACAAGATTTCGTTTACCAGCATTTTTCTTAATAGAAAAGTATAATCTTCACAATCTTTTTGGATCAGAAGGTAACAAGAAAGAAAATAAGGCAGGCTTTATAAATCTTTCACAACTGAAAGAGCTTTATTATTACCTGGTATTATTAAGAAATATATCTTACCTAAGCCTGAAAAAGTGTGAATAAAATGGTTGTAGTGATGGATGGGGTGAGCTCGCGCACGCCATCTATCATCGCTACATGACGATGTTTTGATCTGTCACGCGTCTGACTCAGCCTTTGAATATTGTAGGTATCATCGTATACTGTAAACAGTCAATCATTAATGGAAAGATACCACATATAAAACGTTTTAGAGCTGGAGCTCTTTAACTAGATGTGAATATAAATGATGCATAAAGGAATCCTCAAAGTTCATAGATAAAAAAAATGTTGACCCTCGCCGAGTTTTTTTTTTCGGATGATGCCGTGAGGTGAAAACCGGTCAGTGGAAATAAAATTATAACAGTGGAAAAGTATATGTGTTTTTGTGCAATATGTCTCGGCGAGTTTCTTGCCATTCTACTCGGATGTCTTTATTTTGCGTAGACGCGCACCTATTTCTCGTAGACCCACTGGTGCTAAAGTTAATACTAACTACACATATTTTCAATACAATATTTTGAATTTGACTTTGACAAAAATTTCACTAGACGTTGAAATATAGAAGAATAGATACCTCTACCTAACCTTTCAGGGAAACGAGCTTCATTGTGATTGTATGTACTCATATTTATTGTTTGTAAGAGCTAAAAGTAAAGTTCTTTTTCCCACTGACGAAAACAAAATGTACTTGGCACTACATCTTCCAATCAATTTATCTAACAACCCTTCAATCTATGGTACAAAGGTTCCTATAGTGAACTTTTTTAAGGTCAACGACCGTTTTGTTAGCTCCATAAAAAGTCGTAATGGCTCGTATCCGCGCGGAAGGCAGGTCAAAGGAGCTTTGTCCTTTGAGTCCTTAGTTTCTATATGTCGATTGGTGCTCGTTATTCTTGACATTGAGAATGAAGTAAAATAATATTTTATTGGATTGTATAAAAAGATACAATTACTTATCATATATAGGAATGTTAAGAAATTATTGGTATCTGTTATCACGCTGTACATTTTTGACATAACTAGCTGTAAACCATAATGAATAAATTAAGATAAAAAAAATTATCGCGTAAAAAGTCCGTTTGTCTATTGAATTTTTTTCCTAAATCTATGATACTACTACTAACGCGTTTGGAGTCAAAATCGATCGCTAATACTTCACATCTTTTCACCGGCTTTTTAAATATAGTGTGGGTTGATCTATGAAACACAAGCCTTTACTTATTTAGTATTGTATCCAATCGAGGAGTGCTCTCTCATCCAGATCAGGAAACACCAGCTGAGGTTGAGTCCAGATTTAACCTTTCTGGATCATCATAACATTGTAAGTATAATGGTCGCTTCCGTTCGCTATGAATGATTAGATCTTTAAGACTACCTAACGGATTTTGATGCAGTTTTACCAATGGATAGAGTGGTTCTCAAGGAAGGTTTTTGTGTATACCGCGTGTTACGTATGGGCTATATCAACCCGAAGCCAGCCCCATCAGTTGGTCGACCAGAACCCGTTTCGATATGTGGCGACCGCCAGAGAAGAAAAAAAAGTTCATAAAAAAAACATTATTACCGAATAAAATACACACTTGTTTAAACAACAGTAGCTAAAATCAGCTGCTTCGGTCATCGACATCAAATAGGTACAAATAATAGGTACAAATAATGCGCGCCTGTGAAAAGCCTTCCGTCTCACTCCTGGTAGGAACATTTTGTCTCTGTTTCGCATCAAGCATTGCCGCACGAACGAAGCGCTCGGTCGGCGTCGGTCGCCGTTTGAAGTTTCCTAGAATTTTATTTAAAATCATTTAGCAAGGTCACAGGTCAGTTCAGTTGCATTCTTTGCTTTGTGCAGTGAGGTAGCTAAATAGTTGTTTAGTGTGTTAATTTGTGAGTTGTGTCAAGTTGTGTGTGATAGTGAGTGTGTTGTGTAGTAATGGCTCTGAGTAACGAAGAGTATTACGAGATGATGCTTTTTTTTATGGGGATACCTAAAAAATACTGTGTACGCAGTCGAGTGCGAAACTGAGCAAGAAATTAAATTACGGATTGAAGTCGCATTTAGCACTGTTACACAAGAAATGTTACGAACTGTGCGGAGCAATATGCGCCGGCGAGTATCTTTGTGCATCGGGCGGGAAGGCGGCCGTTTTGAACCTTTCACATGTAAGATTTTTCTAAAATTGGGGACAGAGATTTTACTATCACTTGCACGTGGTGCACCTGTCAAACCATCGACGAGGATCTGGGGAAACATAAGTATGTGTTGGTCAAAATTTTATTTACATAAACAAAAATAATCCTTTAAGGACGCCCACACCGCTGCGACGCCCGCGCCACCGCCAAGGGCATTGTACATACGTACCACGCGCTCATTGTCTAGTTGTAGCTACGTTAAGCTGTAGCTTTGGGACACGTTTGTTTTGATTTGAAATATCTTTTTAATTTTTTTGATGAACTTTTTTTTCTTCTTTGGCGGTCGCCATATATCGAAACGGGTTATGATCGACCACCTGATGGGGCTGGCTTCGGGTTGATATAGCCCTTTCGTAACATCCTGTATAATTTGTCAAGAGGGCGAAGCCGCGGGTGGTTCTGTAAAATATAATTAAGTTGTAGTATAATATACATGACGTTAAATAGATTTCGGGATTAACTTTATTATTTGATGTTAAAATTGCCCATCATAGCAGTATGTATTAGACGTCTTTTAATCAAGTTCTTAAATACGAAGCACTCAAATGGAAAAATCTCTTAAAACTTTATCCAAGAACCTACTACAAGATATTACATTATAGAAGAGATCAGCAAAATTCAGTTTAAAGTATATTCATACAAACCTCTAGAGACTTCTTTTAAAATAATAAACTTTTGCTAGATATCATATTATAAATGATCTTAAGAAATGTTTTTTGGAAAACATTTCCCAGTGAAGTGAAATATACGTACGATCGGTAAAGATTGGATTCAGAGTTTGGGAATTTCACTATTTATATGTATTATTATACTATTTACAGACCTTATGAAGTCTTAAGTCTGTCCTGTCCTGTAAGTATTTAGGCAAGCGAAAACCCCCGAAAAAGTGCGTAGAAATGAAAATGACTGACCAATCACTAAAAATGTGATTGCGCCTATGGGCGCGATACAAGTTTGTACTTTTTGTAAACCTTGAACCAAAACGAGTCAATTGGTAAGAAAAGAAAATTTGTGCCGGTGGGCTATTAATTGTTATGAACAAATCAATTTGTAAACTGATAAAAAGTTGGTTTTTATATTGGAAAATGATTTCTAAGGGTAAAACGGGCAAAATAAGACACTTTTACTGTTGTGTTTTTTTCGAAAAATTGCGGTTTAAAGAAGTTACAACCATTTTAAATCGCAAAAATGGTCAATTTCAAAATGTTTTATCTCGGCGAGTTTTAATCGAATTCAAATAAATCCTGCGGCAGAATACTTCTCAGATCTTAAGCTTCAACTGACTATTTTTCAAAATGAGAAAATATACATTTTTCACATCTTAAAATCTATTTATACACGTAGCGTTTTTTTAACGTTTGTTTCGTTTAGTAAGAAATCAGAAAGCCAAAGCAAAAAAAGTTCTTAGATAATTTTTCAATGATTTCCAATTTAAAAAAAAATTAAAAACAAAAAAATTTTTTTTTTTTGGAGTTTGGAGTTTCCTTATTGATTGCCCGTTTGAATCCTGTCAAATTGCATGCGCTTTATACGAGTTGACGCGACTCTACAGGCGTATAATAGTGTATCTTAACTCGGAAAAAGCTACGCTATTTTACGATGTGGAAAATGTATATTTTCTCATTTTGAAAAATAGTCAGTTGAAGCTTAAGATCTGAGAAGTATTCTGCCGCACGATTTTTTTGAACTCGATCAAAACTCGCAGAAATAAATAAAATTGAATTTGACCATTTTTGCGCTTTAAAATGGTTGTAACTTCTGTAGTGTAGTCGTCATACATTGAATGACGCTACTTATAATTAGTATATAATAGCATGTAATCCTCATTTAACAAGCATATTCAATTAGATCGTGAAACCAATAACATCTTTCATTTCTCTCCGTACATCCCATCCTTACACTTCTTTATAACGCATTTTTTCGAAAAAACCACAAGAGTAAAAGTGTTTTATTTTGCCCGCTTTACCCTTAGAAATCATTTTCCAATATAAAAACCAACTTTTTATCAGTTAACAAATTAATTTGTTTATAACAATTAATAGCCCACCCGCACAAATTTTATTTTCTTACCAGTTGACTCCTTTTGGTCCAAGGTTTACAAAAAGTACAAACTTGTATAGGCGCATTCACATTTTCAGTGATTGGTCAGTCATTTTAGTTTTTCAGGGGGTTTGTCGCTTGCCTAATTTACATCACTTGTCCCTGTTGGTTTTAATATACCTACACATGTCGCGTATCGATTACGCTCTTCTGGGTCTGACTTGGCTTGGCCACACTGACGTGTATCTCGATAGTCAAAATAAAAGCTCTACTTACTTGGAGATTAGGTGGTATTACGTGCAAATGTCAGAACACATTTATTAATAATCAAGAAATACATGAAAACTTAATATTTCTTAGAACTCTAAACGGTTACGGTTACTTATTGGTTTCTAAATTATCGATTTTCACGTCAAGACGCTGTAACGCGTCGATTACATCTTCCCGTCTGGGAATGTAATGTAACGCAAAACTATAAAACATATATTTTCCGAGGCCCTATCAGTGGTGAGATGAATACTAAGGGCTCAACCGTTGGATTTATTTGTCGTCGTTGGCAAAGGAGGAAGTTTTATTAATACTAGCCGAGTCGATCCCTGGTCCCGTATTCTCCTAATGGCTGCCGATATTTCCCACCAAGTGCTCGAGTTTGCCGATTTGTTACAATTTAGGATCTTCAATAATCGCATTTGCCATCTTATTTTACTTTAGTTACTAGTTTCGTTCTATGTTGATTAAATTTTATGACGATGAAATCCCTCCTGTAGTAGATTTTTTTTTTTTGGCCAGTGGCGCCCGGCGGCTCCTGTAGTAGTAGTTATGCAAGTACTATTTTCTACTCTGTGGTAGTAGTAGATATAATAAATAGTAAGCACTTATATTATATAAATATAATATTACCTAAATAGATAAAAGAGACAAATATTTGTATCAATTCGAGTGAACTCATGAACTAATCAAATAGATAAAAGTTCTTCACTTTGTAAGTACTTACCTACTACAAACTTTCTCATAATATTTTTTTATTAAATAAAGTAAATAACTATGAGGATTAAAATAAGTTTAGAGTGCGCGACGAACTTTATAATCTTATAATAGAAATGATAGCAAAAGTTCAGCGTATAAATTGTATTTATGAATATCAGTGCGATACATAGGTAATACTTTTAATGATTTTCTCGGAAAACTTTAATCTCGTTGTCTTCAATTAATCGATCGTTACCTTGGCAAAATAAAACTCACAAATGATAATAGAAAATTATGTATGTCTTCATCGCCAATGTAACATCAAGTGAAACACGGGTTAATGGCTGACTGATATATTATAGCGTTGTCCGCTGATAAACAGGAGCACCAAGTGGAGGTGAGTTTGGCTTAGGCTGCTCAATTCTTGGTACGACCACTATTCAGCCGTATGGTATCTTACTTAAATATAAAACCTTGCTACATAGGTATACAGCTTCTCAATGGTCATAAATATAACGTACGGTTTTTCCTGCAGTTTCTACAGTATGCACTGCAGGCTCGGCGAAGACACCACACGCCACACGTTGGTGGAGTTGTCTTGGCGTGCATACACTCTCACAGGAAACCCTGCTTCGCGCTATGGTCTCCAGCGGGATTAGGTGGAACGTGGTTGTGTCTTTCTGCGAGCAGCCGAGGCGGCCGACAGGGATAGGGAGAGTACGCTCCCCCTGAAGTTGGCGACCAAGGCGCCGTAGACTCATCTACGCTCAAGAACATTGGACTCCATGATCGGGGCCAACTCAATGCTAAAACTCACTTATTATTGTTTAATTATTATTATTATGATATTGTTAGGTGTACTTTGAGATTATGTGGCACCTATAACTAGTATTTGACTTTATTGTGAATAACAGAGATCCATAATTTGTAAGTTTCCACACATGGTCACGTACTGCCCTTGCCCTCTTTTTATTGTTGTAACAGAATCATTGTATTTACTGGCGAATAAAAAGAGTGGCCGTGAGTTTTTCTTGCCAGGTTCTTTCCTCACAGGCTCTACATATTGAAATGTAATGTAATAAATGTAGAAGCATTTTCTTTTTGGACGTTCATATGTGTTACTTTGTGACCTACATGAATAAAGATATTTTGATTTTTGATTTTTTTTTAATGGACAGTGGGCTAAGAACCCGCCGTCCTTATAGAAGCAGGCTAGAAGCTCCGCAGCACGCAGATTTACTCACCGACCCAACCCCAGACAGATGCCACATAGGTTGCTTCTGAGTGTATGGCTGGGCAGCCCAGCCCTGGGCCGCGGACTTAAAAGAAAGGTCGTTTAATGTCAAAAGGTATATTATTATTAGCTATCGAGTGTGTGACCCACATCTGCTTGAATGCTTACAATCACGCCTCCTTTCAGTCGATTTGGCACTGTTCACCCCGTTTGTATCGAACAAAAGATAAATAAAAGACAGGAATAAATATGGGATCTTTTATATAGGTTGTCTTGTGTATTTAGATATACATATAGGTAGGTACCTAGAGAGGTACTGGTATATAATAAGTATGTTCATTTTTGTCTATTTTTATTTCTTAAGCTACTTTTTTTATATTTCGGTCGACAAATTGACACCTGATGGTAAGCTGTGGCGACGTCTGGCGATTGTAATCGACTCTCATAGTACACAGAAATACTATATAGCACACTCTATCGTCAAGTTGAGGGCCACTAGTAATGTGCCTCTTCATGCTTCGCTTAAAGAACCCAGGGTTATATGTGGGATGAAACACGTGCGCAGGCAGTGCGTTCCAAGCCACCATCGTTCGACAGAGAAACGAACGTTTAAAACGCTCGGTTCTCGCGAAGATGGTTTCCACAGAAAACTTACTTAATATAGCTAAAACCACATAATATTGTACTATAAAATAGAAATGTAGCACCAGTAAGTACACTATCTAGTTTCAGATCTTAGGCCCTACCAATATGTACATGTATAGTAATGTATTTAAGCTTTATAATATTAAGTTTACATTTATACTCAAACTCAAAACTCAAAAATTAGACGATTAACGAACAGCACAGATAATAAGATATTATTTCTGTAGAAACTTTAAGTATATGCAATGTTTACTGTTTAGATAAATTGTACGGGGTACAGGAAGTCTTCGTTATGATACGGGATAATCTTGACTTGAAGAACTCGACTTTGGCACTTAAAGCCTTCTTAATGCCATCTTTGTTCCAAACTATATTTGAAATACGGTCTCGGGCAGATAAAGGGAAACCAAATTATATTGTAGTGCCGTATTTTATACAAGTTACCGTGTTTTCAACGGTAAGACTGACAATATATTAAAGTTAATCAAGTTAATCATTTGTATATCTTTACCGTATATTGTATTACACGAATCGCAAAAACGATAGTTCTGTCGGCCGTTAGTTTGTCTCGTTAAACCGTGGCAACGGCTGAACAGATTTGGCTAATTTTGGTCTTGAAATATACGTTACAGTTCAGGGAAGGTTAGGTTAGGTTAGGTTAAAAGGGGCGGGGCCCCAAGTGATTAAATACTACGTCCTCGCCGTCCGCCCTGGACCCCAACTTGACCACGGTAACGCAGTGGCAAGTTGGGTGACCGAACGTATTTAGTCTGAACTTGCGATTGGCCAATTTTTGCGATTATGAATAACCTCGAAGAGACCTCCGATCCCGACACTGCCCTTTCCCGGGCAGTGTCAACCGACGAAACTATGCATGAAATACTGATTCCGATGCCTATCGATTTGGGGGCTCGCGCCGCGCTGCCTAGTCGCAGCGCGATGTCGACGCCCCAAGGAACTGATGCTGCTGGGACTGACGATGGGTCAGCTCCCAGCAGTGTGAAGAAGAAGGGCCGCTCTTCTGCGACAAAGAAGAGGACCCTCGAGGAGAAGGGGGGACCGCCGCGCGACCGTAGCACTAGCTGCTCCGGGTGGGGGTCCCTCCTCTCCACCGATTCGGAGGAGGAGGTGCCGGTCAAGACGGTGCGTACGCGTCTCGACGCGTACAGAAGGCGGCCGCCAACTCCTCCTCCGTCCTCGGTCCAACTGTCCCAGCGAAGTCGACGGGAAATCGGTGGGCCGCCCGCGCGTGAGCTGATGAGCGTTTTTGCCCGCATGAACGCGGCCATGCGGGGCAACAGAAACGTGGCGGGGAGGAAGAAGATTGTGGCTTCATTGGTGGATGAAGCCCAATCTTCCCTCAACAAGCTCCTCGCGCGGAGCGTCACTAAGGAGGAGGCGAGGCTCCGGAAGCAGGTGACGAGCCTGGAGGCGGAGCTCGCTGCTTCCAGGAAGCAGATGGATGACCTGTGGCGGGAGGTCGCTGACTTGACCAAGGTGGTCAAGGCGCCTCCCGGTCCCATGCTGCCGCCTCCTCCTCCGACGGCTGGACCAGCGCCGAAGACGGCGCCACCTACGGCGCCCACCACGGTGCCCACCAAGGCGCCCACGACGGCGCCAACCACGGCGTCCAAAAAGGCGCCCACCACGGCGCCCACCATGGCGCCCACCACGGTGCCCAACACCGCGCCCGGATCGCCGCCACAGCCTGTGCCGACTATGGTACAGGTCCTGACGGCGATCGAGAGGCGCCTCGCGGTCCTGGAGGACCGGGCGTACCGCCCTCCGCTAGCACGTCCCGCGTTCTCATACGCGGCGGCTGTTAGCGGTTCTCCCGCTCCAGGACCAAGCGGCACACCCGCTGTCCGCCACCCCGCTCCGCCCCAGTCCGCTCCAGCGTACCGGTTGCCGGCCGAGACCGCGGCCCAGGCGCGGAAGGCAAAGGGGCGCGGCAAGAAGAGCGGCACCCCTGCCGCCTCCTCTTCCTCTAACGCTCCCGCTGCTCCTTTACATCCCTCCGGACGGGAGGGATGGGAGGTAGTGGGGGCCAAGAAGAGGAAGACGAAGGCCGCCAGGAAAGCGGCCAAGAAAGTGGCCAAAGCCGCCGCGGCGAAGGCGCCGAAGAGGCCCCGCGCTCCTCGCTCCACAGCCGTCGTCCTTACGGTGACGACGGAGGGTGTGGAGAGGGGTGTGGGGTACGTTGATGTCCTGAGGACCGTGAAGTCCTCAGTCAACCTCTCAGCCCTCGATATCCAGGGGGGTCTCCGGTGCAAGACGACACGCACCGGGGCTCGCCTCCTCGAGGTCTCCGGCGCCTCCAGCGGCCCGAAAGCTGACGCCCTAGCAGCGCAGCTTAGGGACGCGCTGGACGCAGAAGCCGTCCGCGTCACCAGGCCCACCAAATGCGCTGCATTGCGCATCACGGGTCTGGATGACGCGGCCACGACGGAGGAAGTAATCTCCGCCGTCGTGGAGGCGGGCGGCTGCCCCCGTGACCAGGTGAAGGCTGGAGACATCTCCTTCGGCTCCACTGGTCATGGGATGACAGTCGTCCAGTGCCCCGTCGCGGCGGCACTGAAAGTGACGGACGGACGAAGCCTCCTCGTAGGGGGCTTCCTAAAGGCGCAGGTGCACCTCCTTCGTGCCCGGGAAACCAGATGTTTCCGGTGCATGGTGGTGGGGCACGTCGGAGTGCAGTGCACAGCGGAAGTCACCGTGGGCGATCGGTGCTTCCGCTGCAGCCGGCCCGGTCACAAGGCAAGTGCCTGTGATGCCCCGCCTCGCTGCTTTAGATGCGAGGCGGAGGGCAAAACTGCGGACCACCGGGTCGGCAGCGCAACCTGCGCCGCCTCGAGGCCAAAGCCTCGTCCGTCCGCTGAGAGCGGTGGGGGTGCCGCTACTGCACGGCCAGATGTTTCTCGGCGGGATGCTGATATGGACGTCCATTAATGTCTGACGCCCATATCCGCATCCTGCAAGTGAATTTGAACCGCTGCCGCGCTGCTCAGGATCTTCTGTACCAGAGCATCCGGCAGTGGTCCATAAACTTGGCCGTGGTCGCCGAGCCGTACTACGTCCACCCGGGAAGCCCGGTGGACGAGGACGGCTCGGCCTGTTTTATCTTCGGGGGGTCCGCCGCAGACAACTCGCGCCTTGCTATCATTGCAAGGGGCCGCGGGTGTGTTGCGGCGGAATATGATGGGTTGGCAGTCGTGGCCACCTACATCTCGCCGACACTGGACGAGACTCAGTTTGAGCTATGGCTCACTGAGCTCGACGTCGTCTTCGCTGCGTGCCGTCCTCGCCCTGTCCTGCTCCTGGGAGACTTCAACGCCTGGAGTGAGGCGTGGGGCTCCCGGGAAACCAGGGACAAGGGGAGGCTTCTTGAGGACTGGACCAGAACACGTGGTCTGGAGGTCCTCAACCGGGGGAATGTCGCCACCTTCTGGCGGCGGGGGACCAGCTCGGTCGTGGACGTATCGTTCGCGACCTCTGCCCTCGCCGCCCGTATTACTGGCTGGCACGTGGAGGAGGGTGAGGAGACGCACTCGGACCATCGGTACATCCGATTCGATGTCGTCCCCCCACCTGACCTCCCACAGCCGGTAGAAAACCCCCCGGATCCGCGTTGGGCACTTCACCATCTGGATCGGGAGGCTCTCCTGGAGGCTTCCATCGTGCAGGCCTGGATTCCGGCACCGGACCGGCCTGCTGATGTGGATGCCGAGGCGGAGTGGTTCAGGAGAGCCATGTCGCAAATCTGTGATGCGGCGATGCCTAGGGTTACACCCAGACCGGCAAGGAAGCAGGTGTACTGGTGGTCGCCGGAGATTGCACAGCTGCGCGCAGCATGCATCTCCGCCCGCCGCCAGTACACCAGGTTTCGCCGGAGGCATCGCCGCCCAGACGACGCGGCAACCCGAGAGGCGGAGCTTTATCAGGCTTACAGGGAGGCTAAAGGTAATCTCCAGGAGACAATAAAGCGGGCCAAGACGGCGGCCCGCGAGGAGCTCCTGGAGACCCTGCAGCAGAACCCATGGGGGCGCCCGTACCTACAGGTCAGGGAGAAACTCCGACCTAGGGCGCCCCCACTGACCCAGAGTCTCCAGCCGCAGCAGCTGGAGCGGGTCATGGGCTCCCTGTTTCCGACGAGCGCGGAGGAGCACGTCCCTCCGCGCATGGCTCCGTCTCTGCCCGACACGGATAGCACCGGCGAAGACGACGTACCCGAAGTCAGGGTGGGGGAGCTAGGGGCGGCAGTACTCCGGCTTAAACGCCGGAAAATCACTGCCCCCGGACCCGACGGCATTCCTGGCCGTGCATGGGTCCTGGCCCTCGAAGAACTCGGGCCTCGACTGATGGGGCTCTTTAGCGCATGCCTCGAAAGGGGCCAGTTTCCCAAGGTGTGGAGGACGGGGAAGCTGGTCCTGATCCGTAAGGCGGGGCGGCCGGTGGACTCACCGTCCGGATACCGGCCGATCGTGTTGCTCGACGAGGTATGTAAGCTCTTTGAGCGAATTATCGCGGAACGCCTCGTCGAGCATCTCTCGACGGTGGGGCCAGACCTGGCGGACAACCAGTACGGTTTCCGTCGGGGACGCTCCACCGTGAGCGCGATCATGCGCGTCAAGAGCCTGACGGAGGAAGCAGTCTCGCAGGGCAAGGTGGTGGTGGCGGTGTCTCTTGACATCGCCAACGCGTTCAACACCTTGCCATGGAGCTGCGTTAGGGAGGCGCTCGTGTATCACGAAACGCCTCTCTACCTCCGTCGTATTGTCGGGGCCTATCTCTCGGAGCGGGCCATAGCCTTCCCCAGCTGGCTCGGGCCAGCTCGGCGGGATGTGTCGTGCGGTGTTCCACAGGGGTCGGTCCTGGGGCCGCTTCTGTGGAACATCGGCTACGACTGGGTGCTGCGGGGTGCGTTGCCTGAGGGCGTCGGCGTAACGTGCTACGCCGACGATACCCTCGTCACGGCGCGGGGTGCAACGTACCAGGAGGCAGCACTCAAGGTCACGACGGGTGTTGCTCAAGTCGTGGGTCGGATACGGCGGCTGGGACTGGAGGTGGCCTTGCACAAGTCCGAGGTTCTGTGTTTTCACAGACCTCGGAACGGTCCACCTGAAGGTTCCAGCATAAATGTGGGAGGCGTTAGCATCGGCATCAAGCCCTCGATGAAGTATCTAGGGATCGTACTTGATAGCCGATGGAACTTCGGACCACATTTCCGAAGTTTGGTCCCCAAGGTGACACAGGCATCGGTCGCGCTTTCGCGACTGATGCCCAACCTAAAGGGACCCAACGCTTCCTGCAGGAGACTGTACCTGGGGATCGTGCGGAGTATGGCCCTATACGGGGCTCCCGTATGGGCGGCGCGGTTGACGGCCAACAACTCAACGCTCCTTAACAGACCGTTGAGGACCTTGGCCGTCAAAACAATAAGGGGCTACCGCACGATCTCCGGAGAGGCTGCATGTCTCCTAGCCGGGACCCCTCCATGGGACCTGGAAGCGAGAGCCCTTGCGTCATTGTTCCAATGGCGCAAGGAGGCGCTGGAGCGGGACCACAGGCCTGCGTCTCGAGAAATCGATGACCGGCGGTCCCAACTCCGACAGGATCTCATGGAGTCATGGAGGGTGCGACTTGACCAACCCAAGTGGGGTGCCACCATCATCGCGGCGGTGAGACCGATCATGGACGATTGGCTGCAGAGGCAGCATGGTGACCTCACGTATCGTGCGACGCAGATCGTTACCGGGCATGGATGCTTCGGTAGCTATCTGTTTCGCATCCATCGTGAGGTCACACCCCGGTGTCAACACTGCGAGGTTTCCGACGACGACACCGCACTCCACACGTTGGTGGAGTGCTCAGCGTGGGCGAGTCAGCGCCGGGACCTCGTAGTGGGTCTGGGCGTGGATACCCTCTCGCTGGAGACCATGCTTCAAGCCATGGTCTCCAGCGGGAGTAGGTGGAACGCGGCCGTGTCCTTCTGCGAGCAAGTCGTGCTCGCGAAGGAGGCGGCCGAGAGGGAGAGGGAGCGTGCCCTCCCCGCCGAGTTCCGTAGTCAGCGGCGAGGCCGCCGCAGACTCATCTACGCCCAAGACCATCGACCTCCATGATCGGGGCCTGAGGACGGCGGGATCGCCACCCGTCGTCCTTACAGAAGCAGGCTAGAAGGGTTGCGTGCTGCGGGGCCTTTGCCCCATAGCACGCAACCAGATTCACTCACTGACGCGGGATAAAACCCTACCTCCAACGACGCGGGATTCTCATCCCGACCCAACCCCCGCAGAGACCACAGAGGTGGTCAAAGTCCGCCGGGCGCCACTGGAAATACGTTCTGCTTGTAACCAGAGACGCCCGGCAACGGACGTTAGAGCGGCCGCGGCCTTGGTCGCGGAACTAAAAAAAAAAAAAAAAAAAAAAAAAAAAAAAAAAAAGGTTAGGTTAAAAGGCGGTACGAAGTTCTCTGCGACAGCTAGTTCATAATAATAACATTAATTAAAAAGTTAGTAAACTTCCATTTGTTTAAAAAATACACGTCATATTTTACTTACCAATAGGTACTCGTATCTACCAGTGACGTGTTATAAGTTGATCTAAGGTACCTACAAAACAATACCCCTATCCGCCTTCTGTAGGTTGTCTCTCAAAGTAGACATTTACATTTAATTTCTGATTCAATATCATTACACTGCTGTTCATCATGAGTCCTACACGATAAATCAGCTCTTTATTTTTCGAATACATAAATAAAAGCGCTTGAAAACGTACTGCTTCCTTCTCGTTTCTCTTTGTGTTCGCAATGTGGCTTCATTCAGCACGTTGTGTGGTGGAAGCTGAAAACAAGTGCGGATTGTTCTCGCTTTATTGAATGATATGATATAATTGGTAGGTTTATAACCTAAGAAATAGAAAAATAAAATTATTAAATAAAAAAAAATCTTTATGGAAATATCATGTATTAATGTTAAAAGCCGAAAGCTTTATTATTGTAAATGTATAATCAGAGTATACTCAAACTACTCGTATTTAGCTTTTCAAATATTTGTAAATTTCACATAGTTTGTTCCTTGAAAATTTGCAGATTTTGTTTAAAAGTATGTTGAGCTCACACATTAGACCACCACCTAACAATGAACCTATGTTGAGGCGTGGCTCTTCAATGATGAATTTAAATGTTCACAGTTCATACTGAGAAAATAATATATGCATAGAGCAGGTGCACAGCGAACAGACTGCGGTTGTGGACGATTATTTTTATTTGCACTGGATATAAAACATACGAGAACATGAATATGTTTTAACGTATTTCAGTTTAAAACACTGCTGTTGTTTTTATACTGGAATCACAATGGAATTAATTGTCTTATTTTTGTGTAAGTACCTATTATTAATATTATGTTAAAATTTACTATTTAATCATTTAAAACAACCGAAGAGTAAAATTATTTGAGAGAAGTTAGCAAACATTCTCTTAGAATAATAAATACGAGTATTCATGAATTTTAGATACTAGGTAGGTAGGGTATGTAACTAGGTAACTCCTTTTCCCAATAAAACAACCTAATTATTCAATTTCATAAAGCCCTGTTATTTTAAGTTAAAACACTAAAGGTTCTGGAATAAACTGAAAGGAAAAACAAAATTTCACTGCGAAACGGAAGCTTGTATGAATATATTAAAATTAACATAGTATTATAGCTTGGGTGCTAAGGGATCCTACCAACTACCGATCTCCGGGCCCCAAGTCCTCCTCGCCTGCACGCGGTGCACCTGCGACACAGACAGACAAGGCGAGGGCAATCATACTCCTCGGAAACGGCAATAAGCTCGCCACCTACTCGTATTACGTAGGGGTTAACAAATTGGCGAAATGTGGGCGTAATAAGCGCCTCTGTCTACTCTTTCGAGGATAAATACGTGATTTGTGTCTATGACACAGTTGTTCTGACGTGAGTAGTGTCTATGATATAGTTTTAAAATAAACATAAGGTTTATTCTTACTATTACTTACTTATCTTTCGAGTAATTTATTAGAAAGTTTGTCATAAGTGGTCTATCACGTGTCAGTAGCAGTGGTCAGTCATCATATCTGGTGATGACGTAGTCAGTGAGTCATTGATATAATTTCGATGTGAATTGACATAACTAGAACTAGAGGGGTTACAGTGAAAGCGAAAAGAAAAAGCGTTAAACTGTAGTGTACAAGACACATAGTTACATATAATGTATGTGTGTTCATGCAAATGTATGACAGTTATTATACAGCAGTCAGATCTTTCATTTCTCTCTCAACACAACCTTATATGGCGACCCTGCCATGTTATAATACTTTGGTTTTCCTAATCATGATCGTTATACTGACATTAGCTTTATTACAATGTTATGTAATGTTATGTTAACTACCTATCATATTTAGGAGTAAGTAGGTATGTAGGTAGTATTTTATTTACAATAACGTTTTATTAACAATAACGTTACTTGCTAGCGCTGCTACTTTAAGCCAAAATGATGTTTGATGAATTTTTGACAAATTTACAGTAAACCTGTGAAGAAGAAAAAGCATTTATTTTTAATGCATGTGACGAATTTACATTCAAGGCAGGGTTTTGAAGTATTATACTTTGTGTCCAATGAACAACAACCCAAATCTGAGTGTTTTTTTATTAATTATTGTATTACACAGTTTTTATTCAGCACAATAGTTGTGATGACGTCATCAATCTAACTATAAAGTAATCACTTGAGTCAGTTAATTGTATGTATTACTCTGAGATATAATAGTGAATGTCTGGTTGACTAAGTAATAGTTATTCGCCCGCAGTGGTGGCAGCGGCGCCAAGCTGCTATATCACTGCAAGATGTAATTGCGAGTGTCCACTGGAGTGACAAGGGTTATTACGCAATTAGTAGGTTTGTATGTGATTAATATTTCTTATATATTACTTCATCAGTAACAGATATTGAAACAATAATATGCATTAAAGCACTCCTCTAGTAAAGCATGCATAGTCCTACAAAAATGATTTAAGTTAAAAATCAGTGCAATAAGTGAATTAGCAACCACTGGCAACCAGTGTATCTACAAGAAACAGGTCTACTTTGTGGTACCACCAATCACCAGTGGGTCTACGAGAAATAAGACTCCCTCGTAGATCCACCAGTGGGACAATTTAGTGGCTCCAAGAGAAACAAGAGAGGGGTGCCTCTTATAATAGCGACACTACATTTAGGTGACACTGTTGTCTTCATATTAAATACTCCGTAATTAAAAAAACCCTGCCTAAACAAAATATGATACATGGACGTCAAATACAGCGTGTTCACAATAAAAGTGTACCTACTTACCTATATAATACATGCTGTTTCATGCGTGGCAGTACACGTGACGCGGGGATTAAACTTCGCATTGATAGAACACAGATAGGTCACAAAGGATATTTTTTGTCTCTGAAAAAGGTCCATGTGTGACGTGGGAATACGGACCAATGACAGGCTGGTAATGATACGAATATTTATGTATTTCAAAGCTCTATTATATCTTTTTAAAATCAATGTCAATTTACAAAAAAAAATATGTTCACACAGATACAATAGCGCAGTCAGACGAAACAAAATCATTATACTCATCCCGCATCATTCCTGGCGCAAAAGTGCCCATGATGCTAGCAGCGTTGCCGCGCTGAATGGCAATGGACAACCTTTGCACCAGAAACGACCCGGAGCGAGAGTCACCGGTCCTCTCTCTAATTCTCCGCCCCACATCCGCGACGAAGCTCTTGGCTTTTTAAATAAATAGGTTAAGAAATAATTACACAGCGGTTTCAAGTTTAAAACTAGACAGAGCTTGTACAAAGATTGTATTACCTTTAAATTAAAAACGCTACACGACTCACAACGCCACCAGAGCGCTAGTCAAATGTAATTATATTGTTGTTAGTGCAGAACATAAAATATTAATTCGAAGTATTAGTAATTGGGGCGGGGCCCCAAGTGATTAAGTCTACGTCCACGTCGTCCGCCCTGGACCCCAACCTTGCTTCAGGTAACGCAGTGGCAGGTTGGGTGACCGAACTGCGTAATCGAAACTTGAGTGGCCAACACAGAGAACTTATTTATCATGGATAAACCTGAAGAGACCCCCGGTCCTGACACTGCCCTTCCCCGGGCAGTCTCAGCCGACGACTTACTGCATTATTCCCGGAATTTGATTATGGAACGGAAATGTGCTGCTGGGACTGACGATGGGTCAGCTCCCAGTAGTGTGAGGGGTAAGGGCCCTTCTTCGAAGAAGAGGACCCTCGAGAAGGGGGGGCCGCCGCGCGACCGGAGCACTAGTTGCTCTGGGTGGGGGTCCCTCCTCTCCAGCGATTGCAAATGCGCCCGCCAACACCACCCCCGTCATCTGTACCGTCCCTGCGCAGTCGCAGGGATATCGGTGTGCCGCCCGCGCGGGAGATCATGAATATTCTCTCCTGCATGAACGCGGCCATGCGGGGGAGTAAAAATATGTCGGGGAGGAAGAAGATTGTGGCTTCACTGGTGGATGAAGCCCAATCCTCCCTTGACAAGCTCCTCGCGCGGAGCGTCACAAAGGAGGAGGCGAAGCTCCGCAAGCAGGTTGCGAGCCTGGAGGTGGAGCTCACTGCCTCCCGAAAGGAGATGGAAGACCTACGTCGGGAGATCGCTGAGTTGACCAATGTGGTCAAGGCACCTCCAGGTCCCATTCCGCCTCCTTCTCCGACGGCTGGACCGGCGCCGAAGACGACGCCTAGGACCGCGCCCACCACAGCGCCCGGCTCGCCGCCGCAGCCTGTGCCGACTACGGTGCAGGTCCTGACGGCGATCGAGAGGCGCCCCGCGGTCCTGGAGGACCGGGCGTACCGCCCTCCGCTAGCGCGTCCCGCGTTTTCATACGCGGCGGCTGTTGGCGGTACTCCCGCTCCCGGTTCAAGCGGCATACCTGCTGTCCGCCGCCCCGCTCCGCCCCCGTCCGCTTCGGCGAGCCGGATGCCGGCTGAGACCGCGGCCCAGGCGCGGAAGGCCAAGGGGCGCGGCAAGAAGAGTGCCACCCCTGCCGCCTCCTCTTCCTCTAACGTCGCTCCCGCTGCTTCCTTACATCCCTCCAGACGGGAGGGATGGGAAGTAGTAGGAGCCAAGAAGAGGAAGACGAAGGCCGCAAAGAAAGCGGCTAAAGCCACCGCGGCGAAGGCACCGAAGAGGCCCCGCCCTCCTCGCTAGTAGTGAGTTATTGGGCATTCTACCCCACCTTAGTTCCATCGGTTATCTTCGATAACCTCAGTCACGGTGGGATAGAATGCCCAATAAATCTTTGTAAAATCATTTACCTAAGCCAACGTTCCACATTTTAATGCCGTTCAATACACTACCGTTCCGTCAATGGTTAACCAATTTCACTTGTTAGATGATTGCTTTCGTACAGCAAACTAACCCGATGCATGTTTGTTAACATGAACACGTTAAGATCACATTTTTAAGATAGATAAAGGTGGGACAGAATGCTCAATATCACTTTGGATTGGGAAATAACGTAACTAAACGAATATTCCACATTAATATCATTTGAGCACGCTGTCCCACTGTTTGTACGTTCGCTGAAGCTCCTTGCATGTTCATTAGGGAACTATTTTGTAGAATCACAATTACGACAAGCTAAAACGTACTTACCATTTATAACCTACAGCTTTTCTGCAACCAGTTTGGCTTGACTACTTGTAGTTATAAATATTTATGTTATAAATTCATCTTTTCATTACGAGTCCATCAGTATTACATAGCTAACAGGAAATTCGTTAAACAAACACAATCGTTACAGGTCAATACAATCTGTGACGATTTGACAAAAAACAAGTTACGCCATGGAGAATTATTACCGAATACAGTACGTTGCATCATTTGTGGACCATCAAATTGTGGAAAAACTAACTTATTAATTGGTCTTCTATTGCATGAAAATGGATTGACATTTCAGAATGTTTATGTATATTCTAAAACTCTACATCAACCAAAGTACATCTTTTTAGAAAAAGTTTTACAACGAGTACCAGGTATCACTCTCCAGAAATACCAAGCAAATGATGACGTTATGAAGGTTACAGATGCGAAACCTAATTCCGTGATTATTTTTGACGATGTAGCACGTGAAAATCAAAGTAATATGCGTGATTATTTTGCCATGGGAAGACATAAATTGATGGACAGTTTTTATTTAAATCAAACTTATACCAAAATACCTAAACAACTTGTAAGAGATAATGCTAACTTAATTGTGCTTTTTAAGCAAGATGAAGTTAATTTGAAACATGTTTACGAAGAACATGTAAACACCGATATGACATGGTTGAAATTTCGAGAAATGTGTTCCCTAATATGGAAAGAGCCTTTTGTTTATGTGGTAATTAATAAAGATTGTTCTAAAAACAACGGTTGCTATAGAAAAACGTTTGACACTTTTGTATTATTAGATGAAATTTGAATATTTAAGTAGATTGCAGTCACTTTATTGTTATTCTTTAATTGGTTCTTATCCGATTACCACCTATTTTACATAATGGATAAATCATTGAAAAAACAAAGTGTTGATGCGACACAAGCTGTCAGGAAAAAAATACGTAAAATGAAGGATTTAGAAGATAATAATAGGCATGCTCTTGATACAGTTTTTAAGCCTGTTACAGAATCTCTCAATTTAATAGCCAACACTAATAACCACTTAGCTCTAACAAAAAAGGAGGAAAAAGGAGAACCCCAAGAACCACAAGACCAAGATATGAAAGAAACAGATGATAGCAGTAATAATAGTAACGAATCGGAACCCTCATCAGACTCTTCATTTCAGTCATTAGTCGATACTAATCCAGATGTATCATCTTGGTCATTCTCTTCACAAGTACTATCGGATGTACCATTTGGTATAAGAAATTACCGTGGACAGTTAATGTTAGGTTAAGGTTAGGTTACTTTAGCATAACGATTGAAGATAAAGTTATTACTGTAGCCGGACACAAGTACGAAAGTACACCTGGGTTGCGAGAGTTACTGTTAAGAAAAGACATTGATCTGAGCTTGGTTAATGACTATGACAAGCAAAATTATAAGGCAATGTTACTTGTAACGAATGCACATAGTCGTAATTTCGATTCAAAAAAACCAATTATAAGTAATAAAGGACCAAAATATTTGCCAGTTATTAAATCACTTTTCGAACAAGAAAGTAAAAGTCCAAGTTGTAGACATAAAGTAGGAAAAGGATTACCTTTAACAAAAATGTGGAAAAAAACACAGATTTTGTATATTCTCAATAAAACACAGATTTTGTAGATCCCAATGAATTGGATGATAGATTAAAGTTATTAATTGCTTCTCGAGATGCTGGTAACACAGGAATAGACAATGAAATAATATCTATCATTGAAGAACTACGTGAAAGCAAAATCATCTAATAAATAAATCTACTAATATTATATGTGTATCATTTTACTATATACCGTTCAACATAATACACCTTTAATATGAATGTAGACAAATTTGGTCATTATATTCATAAGCGAATGCGTATATCGGAAATACTTGATTTTAATGATAACGCATTAATAAAATCTGATCGTGGAGATTATGACTTGAAGACATCGATCGGATTGGGACGGTCTACGCGATTATTTTGCGTCCGTCCCCTGGAGCCAGCGCTGCTTTGTAGGAAAGGCTCCTTCGGATAGTGCTTCTGCTATTGCTGGCGAGATCAGTTTAGGGATGGATTATTACATCCCTTTCACTGATGTCGCCAGTATCCGCAGAGCCCGTCCCTGGTTCGGGCGAGATTGTGCCAAAGCTGTTCGACAAAAACAGTCGGCATATCGCGCCTGGATCAGGGCCCGGGCTGTGCGCGACCCAAACGTGGGCCACCTCAAAGCAGCGTACAACCGGGCCACAAAGTCGAGTAAGAGGGCCTTTAAGAGAGCGGATGCCCAGCGCGTCGCGCGGCTTGGTCAGGAGCTCACTTCCCATCCCACGGGCAGCCGTGGATTCTGGCAACAGGCCAAAGCCGTGCAATCTAACTTTTGTCAGCCCTCGCTGCCACCGCTGCGTTACCCAGATGGAACACTGGCTCACAAAGCCCAAGAGAAAGCGGATATGCTCGCAGACCTCTTTGCGGCTAATTCCCGGGTCGACGACCGTGGCCTGCAGCCCCCCGCCATCGCCAACTGTGGCCACACAATGCCTGATATTGTTATCAGGCAATGTGATGTACGGGCAGTGCTGCGGTCACTCGACACGCGGAAAGCCAGTGGCCCTGACGGCATTCCGGCGGTGGTGCTACGAAAATGTGCAGCTGAGTTGTCTCCAGTATTAACGCGTCTGTACCGCCTGTCATACTCTTCAGGGCTCGTGCCGGAGGTCTGGAAGGAGGCGAACGCACAACCGATCCCCAAGAAAGGGGATCGGTCCGATCCAGGCAACTATCGACCCATAGCTGTCACCTCAGTCATTTGCAAGGTGCTTGAGCTCCTTATAAATAAGCAGCTCATGCAATTCCTAGAGGATCACTCGCTAATCAATGATCGACAATACGGCTTCAGGCCAAAGCGATCAACGGGTGATCTTCTGGCATTCGTAACGCATGTCTGGGGTGGGGCTATGGAAAGGCACGGCGAGTCCTTGGCTATTAGCCTGGACATCGCCAAAGCCTTCGATAGGGTCTGGCATGCTTCGCTCCTTTCCAAGCTTCCGGCATATGGTCTACCTCCTCAACTGTGCAGCTGGATTGCCAGCTTTTTAAACGAGCGCCGAGTGCGGGTCCTCTGCGATGGCCAGGCTTCTCGCTTCTTGCAAGTGAATGCCGGGGTACCGCAGGGGTCCGTACTATCACCAACTCTCTTTCTTCTGCATATCAATGATATGCTATCCCTCGGGAACATTCATTGCTATGCAGATGACAGCACACTGCACGGGAGTTACTCGGTTCGTCCGACGGCGGGGCGATCTGAGATTGAGGAGGAGAGACGACGACTCGTGGCTGATCTCGACCGTAACCTCGACAGTATCTCTCAATGGGGTACCGAGAACCTGGTCGAGTTCAATGCCCGCAAAACACAGGCGTGTGCATTTACTGCGAAGAAATCCCCTTTCCTTCCCCTACCCTCTCTTCAGAATGCATTATTACCAATGAAGGACAACCTTGATATCCTTGGCATAGACGTTCGTCGAGAGCTCAATAATAAAAACTACATCGAAAGATGTATAGGGCTAGCTTCGCGGAAACTAGGAATACTGAATAAGGTAAAGAGATTCTTTACACCGGACCAGAGGTGTCTGCTGTACAAGACGCAGATTAGACCCTGCGTCGAATACTGCTCTCACCTCTGGGACGGCTCCGCGAAGTATCTGCTGGACGCTCTCGACGCTATGCAGCGACGGGCTATCCGTATTATTGGTTGTCCGGAGGTAACGGGAAGCCTTGAGCCGCTAGCTCAGCGCCGAACAATAGCTTCCTTGGCCGCATTCTACCGTATTTACCACGGCGAGTGTTCTGAAGAGCTCTTCAATCTGATCCCACCCTCTTCCTTCCGATCCCGAACGACTCGTGCCGGACAGAGATGCCACCCCCACACAGTGGATAGCATGTTCGCGAGAACCGAACGTTTTAAACGTTCGTTTCTCTGCCGAACGATAGTGGCCTGGAACGCCCTGCCTGTGCACGTGTTTCCTCCCACATATAATCCTGGGTTCTTTAAGCGGAGCGTGAAGAGGCACATCAGTAGATCGTCAAGTTGAGGGCCACTCTCAATAGTAATGTGTGCTGTGAGAGTGGCCCACAATCGCTAGACGTCGTCACGACTTACCACCAGGCGGGCGGCGTCAATTTGGCGAACCAAATATAAAAAAAAAAAAAAAAAAAAATAAAAAAAATCGAGGTTAAAAGGTACCAAACCTCCTCAAGACGCAGATGATGCAGTAAATAAAGCATATGTAGATGAATTGAAAGGTGTACTAATGAATGACTTACAAAAATTGCAAAGTTCTATTCCAAATAGTGTTCAAAACCACATAGAGAAAGCTTTAAAAACAATAATGTCTGAGATAGTGATTTGGAAAACAAATTTTACACAAGAAAAGCAGTTGATAGACTAATTCAAGACGCAATTCAATCTATATTAAAAGATCGAAAAACATAGACCTTAAAGTTTATCAAAATGGTGAAACAACAAATCGTCAATGAACTACATAAAGCAGCACGAAAAAAATTTCCTCGACGATCTGTAATTTTAAAAGGTATTGATGATTTGTGGCAAGCAGATTTAGTTGATATGCAAAACTCAAAAACCTTTAATAAAGGATATAACTATATTTTAATAGTTATTGACTGCTTCTCAAAGTACGTTTGGGTGGAACCACTAAAAACTAAATCCAAACATGATGTCTCTCATGCATTTGAAAAATTACTTTCTACTAATCTTAGGATACCAACTCATCTGCAAACTGATAGAGAGTTCTATAATTCTACATTTCAAAAGCTTTTACAGAACTATAATATTAATCACTACTCAACATTTTCAATCAAAAAGGCTTCAATTGTTGAACGAGTTATTAAAACGATTAAAAATAAACTGTACAAATACTTTAGCTTGAACGGACACTATAAGTGGATAGATGGTGGCTTGAACGGTGTTATGGAGACATATAACAACACAAAACATCGTACTATTAAATTTGCACCTGTTAATGTCAATAAGTTTAATGAAACGGACATTAAAAATAATATTACAAATTCCATGATAAAGGTAACCCAAAAATGTCGTCCAAAGTTTATAAAAGTAAGTACAAACATATATTTGAGAAAGGATACACTCCTAACTGGTCAACAGAATTATTTACTATAAAAAAGATAAATAACACTGTACCAATAACATATCGCATCGAAGATAATCAAAAACAAGTCATATTAGGAACTTTTTACGAACAAGAGCTTCAAAAGTCGTCCTGCCCTGGTGTCTATTTGATAGAAAAGGTATTAAAAAAGAAAGGAAACAAACTGTTTGTAAAATGGTTGGGTTTAAATAACAAAGAGAACAGTTGGATTGATAAGACTGCAATAGTGGAATAAGTTAATTATATAAGTGATATATAATTTTAAAGTTTATTCATTATTCTTTAGACGATGCAAGGTGGTGGACTAATAAACAGTATCATTAATCATTTACCATTCGAACTTCACATACCCAGTTATAACTATTGAGGACCAGGAACAAAGCTTTGAAAACGATTACTACGTGGCGATAAAGGTGTAAACAAGTTAGACGAAGCTTGTATGCATCACGATATCGCATACGCAAACTACATAGACTTGCCTAACCGTCAAAAAGCCGACTTACGTCTTATAAATATGACTAAACAAAGACTTAAAGCAAAAGATGCTCGAACAGGGGAAAAGATTAGTTCGTGGATAGTAAACAAAGTTATGAAAGCTAAATTGAAGTCTGGTGCTGGTGTTAAGACCTTTAATAACTTTGTTAGGAAAATAAAAAGAAAAATCAAAAAACTCTCGCCTAAAGATAACAAGTCACTAATAAATATAGTTTATATGGTTGCTAGAAAATTAGTTCCATGCATTCCAAAAGTTCGCGTACCGTAATGATACCTATACCAAAAACTGGAGGCATTCTACCTTTAATCCCAATTTTTGCTGGTTTGTCTGCTTTAGGAGCATTAGCTGGTGGTGCAACTGGTATTGCTAAAACAGTGAATGATTATAAAGACGGTCAGAAAAAATTACAAGAAACTGAACGTCATAATAAAACTATGGAGGCTATAGCAATAGGTAAAGGTTTATACATTAAACCACATAAGCAAGGTCAGGGATTGTTTATAAATCCATCAAAAAACTAATTGATCAGCTACCTAATCGCGCTTTAACTAATATCGATATTCAGAAGTATGCCTATTGTATTCCTTACTTTCGGGGAGTTTACATGAAGGATCAGTTACCAAAAACACCTAAACGAATTGAATGTGGTATAGTTAACCTAGATAAATCAAAAAATGATGGAACGCATTGGGTAGCTTATGTTAAAATAAATAATTATTGTGAATATTTTGATAGCTTTGGCGATTTAAAACCGCCAAGAGAATTAATCCTATATTTTAAGAACTGTGATGTTTATTATAACTTTAGTAGATATCAACAATTTAACACAATAATTTGTGGACATTTGTGTTTAAGATATTTGCAATTTTTTTGAAATAAATACTATAAATTTTATATCACTCTTTCATTTCCATCATTTGCAAGATGTCACTCACCTTATCGATAACTGGAAACTCATCGGTATTATCTACCTATTATCCAAGCACGCTGCCATTAGTTGGGGAGTATGAATGTGCATTATTACATTTCTCTACATATAATTCTATTCCAAATTTTGGTAATACTATATTATATTATGGTTCTAAAAATGTTATCGAGATACCTGAAGGAACTTATGAATTACAAGATATTAGCGACTATTTAAAAACTGAGATAAAAGATGCATCCATAAAACTCAATTGTAATAACAACACCTTAAAAACTATGTTATTTTGTACATCAACTATAGATTTTACTAAAGAAGGTACATTTAGAAGTTTATTGGGATTTAAAAAACAGATCTCAGAAGCAAATAAATATCATGTATCAGAGTTTCCAGTTAACATTTTGCCTACGACTGTCATAAGGATTGAATGTGACATAGTTAGCGGTTCCTATATAAACGGTCAATCCAGTCAATTCTTACACGAATTTGCACTTAATGTTCCACCTGGATACGGGATTATAGAAATTCCAATAAACGCAATCTACTTTCCAATAAACCAAACCAATATAAGCTGCATACAGATAAGGCTGTTAGATATAAATAATAACTTAATAAATTTGCGAGGTGAAGAAGTGCAGTTGTATCTACATATCAGAAGAAAACATGATAGATTATAATAAATATGTGGTTCATTCAACTAAACATGACAGTCCTACTCAAACTATAAAACCAATACGAGCTCGATCCAAAAAGGTCATAAAATTGAATAACAATAATAAAGCTTTTCTTAAAGCGATTGGTTTGTTAAAATGAATATACTAGATGTTTTATCCGCTCCTGCATACAACAACTCTGTGGAAGAAATTGAATTTCAGTCTTACAAGCCTTACGTAACAAGTTTCAATAGAAGCGATGAAATCAGGATACCTATTAATCAACAAGACCTGAACTATTGTTGAAGAAGGAACTATTGTTGTAAACAAGGCTGAAAATTCTAAAGAGAGAGTCAGTAGCGTTCATTTCACAAACAATAGTTTACTTTACTTGTTTCAAGATATAAGATATGAGATAAATGGAGTGGAAATAGATAAAATAAAACACGCTGGTATAACTACCACACTGAAATCATTAATATCAATGAACGAAAACCAGGCTAAAGTATGTAATGCTTGGGGTTGGAATATCGATGGTATAAATAGTACAAATGGGGGTAGCTTTTCTGCTTCCATACCCCTCTGTAACATTCTTGGTTTTGCAGAAGATTTCAAGAAAGTAGTGATAAACAGCAAACATGAATTAATATTGTTACGAAGTAATACTAATCTGAACGCCCTAAAACTTAGCGCTGGTGAAACGGTAGAAGATATTATTATAAATAAAATAATATGGCGAGTACCACATGTCAAAGTATCCGATAGAGAAAAAATAAATATGTTAAAACTGTTAGAAAAAGACCGACCACTCTAGATGATATTCAGGAATTGGGATTTATATTTAACCGGCTTTACCAAAAACTACTAAACATACTTGGTCCATAAAAACATCATCGCAAATAGAGAAACCAAGATTTGTTATTATTGGTCTGCAAACAAATAGAAAAAATAATCCTAAATTGGATATGTCTCAGTTTGATCACTGTGACGTTCGTGATGTTAGAGTATACCTAAATTCAACCTACTTCCCTTATGAAAATTTAAATTCAAGTTTCTCGAATAACAGAATTGCTTTAATATATGAACAATACACCAGATTCCAACACTCATATTACGGAGGTCGTCGTGGTGAACCGTTATTAAGTGAGTAACAATTTAAAAATATTGCTCCGTTATTTGTCGTAGATTGTTCTAGACAACCAGATAATCTTAAGTCGGGTCCTGTTGTGGATGTCAGAGTGGAAATTGAAAGTGACATTGATATACCAGATCAAACTTTGGCATATTGTCTTATATTGAACGACTGTATAATTGAGTATAAACCATTAAGCAGCACTGTGAGAAAATTATCATGAACCCGAATACGATTATAGTGGATGTCCAGGGGTTTAAAGACACTTGTAATAACTTTATAGTCAAGGAATTAGCTCTGGCCACTCGTGTTTATACCCAAACGTTCTTAATAAAGCCTCCATACTCATTTAAATACTTAACTACGAATGAAAAAAAAACAAGTTACGTGGTTGGAGAGAAACAGAGGGATTTACTGGAATGAAGGTTATATCGACTATAGAGAATTTCGACGTATAATTGTTCCTTATCTAGAAAATAAAGAAATTATTGTGAAGGGCTTAGAAAAAGTTAAGTGGATTCAAGATCTTTGTATGAATTGTATTTGTATAGATCTTGGTGAAGACAAGTGTCCAAATTTATCACTGTTGCATAACAAATATTCAAATACTGAAACCAGTTTTAATTGTATTAATCATATTAAACAATGTGCACTTAAAAATGTTTTATGTATAAAGAACTATTTAATAGATCAAGAAAGGTAATATGTCTTCCTATACGCAGTTTTAATAAATAAAACAATTATTTAAAGTAAATGGTTTTTTATTTTTTAACACATTTTTTAATATTTATAATTTTTTAACATGTATTTTCATAGTAAATATTTTTTTTATAAAATCTAAATATGTCATCACTTTATCTACTAGTTACATTAATGAATTATTACCTAATTAAACAAATATGATATGAGTAGCCACACAATTATTACCTATGGTTTTAATTTTTTAACACACAACTTAATATTTATAATTTTTTAACACATATTTTCACAGTAAATAAAATTTTAATAAAATCTAAATATGTCATCACTTTATCCACTAGTTACATTAATGAATTATTACCTAATTAAAAAATATGATATGAGTAGCCACATAATTTTTTGGAAATATTGTGAATTAATTTTTCAGCTTGATCCGATATCTCATCTACCGTATCTTGTACAATATACTGTGCAGTGATTATCTCCTTAACTTCATCTTCGTCGTCTCTTGACTCACTGAGTTCCTTGATCGTAATTTTTATTAAACGTCCTCCTTTTCTTCTTTCACTGTTAATAATATAGGAATTCAATGCACTGCGTTTGTTTGTAATTGGTCTTCTTCGATTAGTTTTCTTTTTGTTTCAAAATAAAAAATAAAATAAAATAAAGTTTATTATCTTTGAAAATTATTTAGATTCGTCAAAAGCTGGTGTGACTCTACCCAGGGTGCCAAAATGCAACGAGACTGAGAAGAGCCCTCAAGAAACTCAGTTCGGCTTTTTTCCAAAATATTTCATCTTAAATCTAATACAGAATTATTTAGAAAGGAGCAATTCGTGTTACAACCAGGCAGCCTTGTCATCTAAGAAATCATTAATACTATAATAAGCTTTATGGCACAATTTACGTTTTATTAGTTTTTTAAATTTATTAACAGATAAATTTGCTATTTCGGTTGGCAATGTATTGTACATTCGAATAAAGTTCCCCGCAAAAGAATTACTCACTTTATGAAGCCTAAATTTAGGAACAGCCAGTTTATCCTTATTTATTAAGTTTAGTAGTTTCTTTAATTTCTTTTTACTTCTTCATTGGGTGTTATTATCCAAGGTCTATTCATTGCGTTGTCCAAGTCGAACTGATCTTGCAGGTCTGGAAGATATTCAGGAGAGCTCTCTTCTGTTCTGTTTGAAGATTTGTTTAAGTTGGTATTCTGGAAATTATTTAAAACATTAGTAATAAATCATACTAAGTATTTTGTAAATAGATTGAAATTTTCAATAGATTGAAAGTTATAAAATACCTACCATGTTGTTAGATATGCTCGTCTTGACTGTTTAATAAAGAATGAACTAGGTAATAATATTTTTTCTAACGCAGTTGAAATATCAAATTATGATAACATAAAGTATTTATTGGTATGATAATCAATTTCCATATTAGGGAACACATTTCTCGAAATTTCAACCATGTCATATCGGTGTTAACATGTTCTTCGTAAACATGTTTCAAATTAACTTCATCTTGCTTAAAAAGCACAATTAAGTTAGCATTATCTCTTACAAGTTGTTTAGGTATTTTGGTATAAGTTTGATTTAAATAAAAACTTTCAGTCAATTTATGTCTTCCCATGGCAAAATAATCACGCATATTACTTTGATTTTCACGTGCTACATCGTCAAAAATAATCACAGAATTAGGTTTCACATCTGTAACCTTCATAACGTCATCATTTGCTTGGTATTTCTAGAGAGTGATACCTGGTACTCGTTGTAAAACTTTTTCTAAAAAGATGTACTTTGGTTGATGTAGAGTTTTAGAATATACATAAACATTCTGAAATGTCAATCCATTTTCATGCAATAGAAGACCAATTAATAAGTTAGTTTTTCCACAATTTGATGGTCCACAAATGATACAACGTACTGTATTCGGTAATAATTCTCCATGGCGTAACTTGTTTTTTGTCAAATCGTCACAGATTGTATTGACCTGTAACGATTGTGTTTGTTTAACGAATTTCATGTTTGCTATGTAATACTGATGGACTCGTAATGAAAAGATGAATTTATAAAATAAATATTTATAACTACAAGTAGTCGAGCCAAACTGGTTGCAGAAAAGCTGTAGGTTATAAATGGTAAGTACGTTTTAGCTTATCGTAATTGTGATTCTACAAAATAGTTCCCTAATGAACATGCAAGGAGCTTCAGCGAACGTACAAACAGTGTGACAGCGTGCTCATATGATATTAATGTGGAATATTCGTTTAGTTACGTTATTTCCCAATCCAAAGTGATATTGAGCATTTTGTCCCACCTTTATCTATCTTAAAAATGTGATCTTAACGGCATTAAAATGTGGAACGTTGGCTTAGGTAAATGATTTTACAAAGAGTTATTGGGCATTCTATCCCACCGTGACTGAGGTTTTCGAAGATAACCGATGGAACTAAGGTGGGGTAGAATGCCCAATAACTCACTACTCTGGCTCCACCGCCGTCGTCCTGACGGTGACGGCGGTAGGTGTGGAGAAGGGGGTGGGGTACGCCGACGTACTGAGGACTATGAAGTCCTCAGTCAACCTCCCGGCCCTCGATATACAGGAGGGGCTCCGGTGCAAGACGACACGCACCGGGGCTCGCCTCCTCGAGGTCTCCGGCGCCTCCAGAGGCCCTAAAGCTGACGCCCTAGCGGCTCAGCTTAGGGACGCGCTGGACGCAGAAGCCGTCCGCGTCACCAGACCCACCAAATGCGCCGCATTGCGCATCACGGGTCTGGATGACGCGGCCACGACGGTGGAAGTTGTCTCAGCCGTCGTGGAGGCGGGCGGCTGCCCCCTTGACCAGGTGAAGGCTGGAGATATCTCCTTCGGCTCCACTGGTCACGGGATGACAGTCGTCCAGTGCCTCGTCGCGGCAGCACTGAAAGTGGCGGACGGGCTTCTTAAAGGCGCAGGTGCATCTCCTTCGTGCCCGGGAAACCAGATGTTTCCGGTGCATGGAGGTGGGGCACATCGGGGTGCAGTGCACAGCGGAAGTCACCGTGGGCGATCGGTGCTTCCGCTGCAGCCGGCCCGGTCACAAGGCAAGTGCCTGTGACGCCCCGCCTCGCTGCTTTAGATGCGAGGCGGAGGGCAAGACCGTGGATCACCGGGTCGGCAGCACAACCTGCGCCGCCTCGAGGCCAAAACCTCGGCCGTCCGCTGAGAGCGGTGGGGGTGCCGCCCTTACGCAGCCAGTTGTTTCGCGGCGGGATGCGGTTATGGACGTCAATTAATATCTGACGCCCGTATCCGTATCCTGCAAATGAATTTGAACCGCTGCCGTGCTGCTCAGGATCTTCTGTACCAGAGCATCCGGCAGTGGTCCATAAACTTGGCCGTGGTCGCCGAGCCGTACTACGTCCACCCGGGAAGCCCAGTGGACGAGGACGACTCGGCCTGTTTTATCTTTGGGGGGTCCGCCGCAGACAACTCGCGCCTTGCGATCATTGCAAGGGGCCGCGGGTGTGTTGCGGCGGACTATGATGGGTTGGCAGTCGTGGCCACCTACATCTCGCCGACACTGGACGAGACTCAGTTTGAGCTATGGCTTACTGAGCTCGACATCGTCTTCGCTGCGTGCCGTCCTCGCCCTGTCCTGCTCGACTTCAACGCCTGGAGTGAGGCGTGGGGCTCCCGGGAAACCAGGGACAAGGGGAGGCTTCTTGAGGACTGGACCAGAACACGTGGTCTGGAGGTCCCCAACCGGGGGAATGTCGCCACCTTTTGGCGGGGGGGGGGGGGAACGATCGTGGACGTAACGTTCGCATCCCCTGACCTCGACCTCGCCCGCCGTATTACAGGCTGGCGCGTGGAGGAGGGTGAGGAGACGCACTCGGATCATCGGTACATCCGGTTCGATATCGTCCCCCCACCTGACCTCCCACAGCCGGTGGCAAATCCCCCGGATCCGCGTTGGGCACTTCACCATCTGGATCGGGAGGCTCTCCTGGAGGCATCCATCGTGCAGGCCTTGATCCCGGCGCCGGACCGGCCTGCCGATGTGGATGCCGAGGGGGAGTGGTTCAGGAGAGCCATGCCGCAAATCTGTGATGCGGCGATGCCTAGGGTTACACCCAGACCGGCCAGGAAGCAGGTGTACTGGTGGTCGCCGGAGATTGCAGAGCTGCGCGCAGCATGCATCTCCGCCCACCGCCGGTACACCAGTTTTCGCCCGAGGCGTCGCCGCCCAGACGACGCGGCAGCCCGAGAGGCGGAGCTTTTTCAGGCATATAAGGAGGCTAAAGGTAATCTCCAGGAGATGATAAAGCGGGCCAAGACGGCGGCCCGCGAGGAGCTCCTGGAGACCCTGCAGCAGAAACCATGGGGGCGCCCGTACCTACACATCAGGGAGAAACTCCGACCTAGGGCGACCCCACTGACCCAGAGTCTCCAGCCGCAGCAGCTGGAGCGTGTCATGGGCTCCCTGTTTCCGACGAGCGCGGAGGAGCACGTCCCTCCGCGCATGGCTCTGTCTCTGCCCGACGCGGATAGCACCAGCGAAGACGACGTACCCGAAGTCAGGGTGGGGGAGCTAGGTGCGGCGGTACTCCGGCTTAAACGCCGGAAAATCACTGCCCCCGGACCCGACGGCATTCCTGGCCGTGCATGGGTCCTGCCCGAGAACTTGGGGCTCTTTAGCGCATGCCTCGAAGGAGGCCAGTTTCCCAAGGTGTGGAGGACGGGGAAACTGGTCCTGATCCGTAAGGGGGCGGCCGGTGGACTCACCGTCCGGATACCGGCCGATCGTGTTGCTCGACGAGGTGTGTAAGCTCTTTGAGTGAATTATCGCGGAACGCCTCGTCGAGCATCTCACGAGTGTGGGGCCAGACCTGGCGGATAACCAGTTCGGTTTCCGTCGGGAACGCTCCACCGTGAGCGCGATCATGCGCGTGAAGAGCCTGACGGAGGAAGCAGTCTCGCAGGGCAAGGTGGTGGTGGCGGTGTCTCTTGGCATTGCCAACGCGTTCAACACCTTGCCATGGAGCTGCGTTAGGGAGGCGCTCGTGTATCACGAAACGCCTCTCTACCTCCGTCGTATTGTCGGGGCCTATCTCTCGGAGAGGGCCATAGCTTTCCCCAGCTGGCTCGGGCCAGCTCGGCGAGATGTGTCGTGCGGTGTTCCGCAGGGGTCGGTCCTGGGGCCGCTTCTGTGGAACATCGGCTACGACTGGGTGCTGCGGGGTGAGTTGCCTAGGGGCTTCGGCGTAACGTGCTACGCTGACGATACCCTCGTCACGGCGCGGGGTGCAACGTACCAGGAGGCAGCACTCAAGGTCACGATGGGTGTTGCTCGAGTCGTGGGTCCGATACGTTTATGTAAACAAAGGTAGGTATTTTCTACCAAAGCATTATAAGAGACAAATAGCAAGTTTGCTATTCAATTATTTTTACACTTCAGCCAAGAATTTGGCTGACAAAACTGCTTTTATTGAGCAATGTAGATTTAGTGTTAAGACTTTGGAATCTGTTCCAAGTAATTTAAATTAAGTTCGACGACAACAGAGGCAATATTACCCGTTAGCAAACATAGTCAATTAATTGAATTTTAGTTACAAATATTAATTATGTTAAAAAATGCCCTCAAATCAAACCAAATCAAAAAATGTAAATTATATCAACATAGGACATCAAAATATTGGTTGTTTAACATATGGCAAAGAGTTAGAGTTGGAACTGTTAATGAATTCAGATAATATTGATATTTTTTGTATTACAGAACATATGCGTAAGTCGAATGAGCTCATGTTCAATTTCAGTAATCACCGGGTTGGTAGTGCATTCTGCAGGGTGACCACAGTACGGGGGGATCTTTGATTTTATTAAATAAAAAACTTAAATTTAAAGAACGGAAAGAAATTGTGTCTCTTTCTCTAGAGTGTAAAGTCGAACTGTCGTGCGTGGAAATGGAGCAATTCATAGTAGTATGCGTGTATAAACCTGGAACCTCACCCTTTTGCGAATTTGAGGAACTTATTGACAAAGTTCTATGTAAACTTGGAAAAACTAATAAGAACCTAATAGTATGTGGTGATTTTAATGTCGATTTACTTGTTAATACGCCTATGAGTTTTAATATTTTAAATTTATTTAAATCACACAATCTTACAAACTTATTTTTGGAGCCTACTAGATATTGTGATACAATAGCCACTTGCCTGGATAATATATACAGCAATATACCTTAAATCGATAACTTTTAAATCTTTAAATATCAAGAAAACAGCTGACCTCTGGGGCATATCTGTGTATTTAGTAAATTCTTTTATTGAAATGGTTGCTCCTGAACTAGTAATAATATTTCATAATTGTGTTGATAGTGGTGTGTTCCCTGATTTAATGAAATCTAGTAAATTTATTCCCTTGTTTAAATCGGGTAGTACTTCAGATCCGTCCAATTTCCATCCCATTTCTGTACTACCTACATTTAGTAAAATTTTTGAAAAAAATATGCTTAATCAAATCAAAATCACTTTAACGTTAATAAACTATTACATACAAAACAATTCGGTTTCACTCGTGGTCGCTCCACCACTGATGCCGGAATTAAATTATTAGAGTGTATATATAGGGCCTGGGATGAGTCATATGATGCTTATGGTGTATTCTGTGACTTATCTAAGGCCTTCGATTGCGTTCAGCACCAGACTTTAATTAAGAAACTTGATCATTACGGAATCCGGGGGACGGACTTGAATTTCGTCAATTCTTACTTAAGTGATAGGGTCCAGAAAGTAGTGATCAATAGTAAACAGTCACCTGGTTCTCCTGTAGCAATAGGGGTACCGCAGAGTTCCATTTTGGGACCTTTTCTTTTTCTAGTATATATTAATGATCTCCCTCACCTCATAAGAGACGACCACGAGGTAGTTTTGTTTGCTGATGACACTTCTTTAATATTTAAAGTTAAACGTGGACAGCGCGAACTTGACGATGTAAACATTGCCCTCTCTAGGATAGTCCACTGGTTTTGTGCTAATAATTTATTATTAAATGAAAATAAAACTAAATGTGTAAGATTCACCTTACCTAATGTAAGACTTGTTAAAACCAGTGTTAAGGTTAGGGATGATATAATAGAATTGGTCGATGACACTGTCTTTCTGGGCATAACGTTAGACTCCAAATTGCAATGGGGGCCTCATATCGGGAAAATTTCGGCCAGGCTTAGTTCAGTAGCCTATGCTGTCAAAAAGATCCGACAACTTACAGACATTAAAACGGCGCGTCTTGTCTACTTCAGCTACTTCCACAGTATCATGACATATGGCATACTACTGCGGGGTAACGCTGGTAACGCTAATTTTTTGTCGCCGCAATCTGAGTAATTTTACAAAAGCTTTTCGTTGGTCATTATAAACGAGCCACAATAAATTTAATTACGCATTATGACAAAATCTCTGTGGGAAGTTTTATTAAATTCAGTTGGATAAGCTCGAATTTTCGTCATTATGAATGGTAAGTAAACTCTGTTGTATTTATATTGTTCTACAAGATACTTTCCACAGTATACTTCCACGTTTACAGGTATTAAGGGAACATGCCAAGACCTCTGGGGCAACAGTGATCTGTGCAACATCATGATATGAACAGCACTCATGAGAATCAATAGAGTGACTATGATGTAGGTCTACACGGTCCCCTGGAAGACATAGGGTTATAGACCTAAATACATAAATATGTTTGCCTGCCGCCGCACATCTTGCACAACACATGGCGATATCAAAGTTCTGTAGCTAGACCACTCGGATTTTTATTAGTGCTCTAACTACCCATAACAACTGCCATTAGTACGTATGACAACCGGGACCGAACGGCTGAACGTACGCTCCGAGGCACGGAGGGGTTTCAATGTCTTACGAAATGGTTACCCATCCTAAGATCTACCTGACATGTGTTGCTTATTCTTTTCGATTATTACCACTTAGCCACGAGCCTCTCTCTATTCTAATTACGTTAAATTTGACTGTGACTTAGCAAATTTACGAGTATAAGACCTCCCCAGTACCTAATATAAATCTTATAGGTATTTCCTTCCTGATAATGAAATGTCGTCTTTCTAAAGATAATATGATTTATATCTTGCAATAATTTTACACAAAGTTTAGAGAGTTCTGTAACAATTAATCATTAAAATGCCCGTGATTTTACTTTCTTATTTAAACTGAGGTAATGTTACGTAGGTACCTACAGTATTTTCTTGTTTAGGTGGGACTAGAACCAGACTCAATCCAGTTTGATATTTGTGCTCTGACCAACCAAATTACTGAGATCTCAGCCGCAGACAGGGCAGCACATCACTACATATTATAAAACAAAGTTCTCCGTTGCGTATGTCTATTTGCGATAAACTCAATAACTACTGCACGGATTTTCATGCTGTTTTCATCAATGGATGGAGTGGTTCTCGAGGAATGTTTAGGCTAGTAATATTTCACAAAGGGAGGCCATCTGCTAGTCTATTAAAAGTTATCTTATTAGCTGAAAAGTTAAATTGTTTTTTTGGTTAACCGCGTTAATCTCAGGAACTACTATTACAAAATTGATTATTTTTGTGTTAAATAGTTTATTTATGAAAAAAGGCTATAAACATAATACTACGAACATAACGGTGGGATCAACAGAGGTGGAGGTGCAAGATACAATATTGGAATAACGAGAAAATATTGTTTTAAGAGTTTCCTTTCAGTGTACTACGTGATCGGTAGTCTGTAATATATTTGACGAGTCATAATTTCACACAAACAACGTCGTGGCTCTCTGCTAGTTGTAGATATTCAAATAAAAGCCGCAGACATACGTGTACATCCCTTCAATATAACGAATATAAATTAACTAGGTCATCAGTGTAAAGGTTAATCCAATTGATTGGCACCGCTTTTATCCGTCGTGAGTAGCTAACTAAGTTGTAGCAGTAACTAAGTTAGTGGTCCGAGTAACAGATTCTTGTGTCCTGAATCCTTAGGTTCTACTAATCAAATTTGTGATACGTTTGACCGCAAATATGTATAGGTACATGAGAGTTAAGTAAACAAAGCACAAAGTAATCAAAGTCTTTGCACTTAGAAGATTGCGCACTGAAAAGATAGGATTTAGAGGTTGATTAGTAATAACGCAAACCTTTATAAGTAAATGTTTGTTTAAATAATAAAAATAAAATGCTTTGTAAACGAAAACCTTTCTATTAAGAAAATGGGATAGGATAGAAGTACTTATTGGACAAAATGCCCGCCTGCATTTGATTACACATCGTAGATGGACCGGACCAGACAGACAGACAGACAGGTGACTGTGTGGAGGTTTTATTACCTACATCTGTACTTTATTGCTGTTTTATTGTACATGCGAATTACTCATTATGCTCTTAATTAAGCTCGTGAATCTGAGATTAGTAACCTTAGTTTAGTCGTAAAGATAATGACTTCTGGGTGGGTTCATTCTTTTCGATACAGACGTTAGAGCTTTCGCGGCCCTGGGCCGCGGAAGTAAAAGAAAAAAAAATATTTGTAATTAAATAAAGAAATTACTTGGTCCTCTAGATCCTTTAAAACTGTACTAAACTCAGCACTAACAAGTATGTATTACCCCAGGGCCTACTCTAGCCGGACCCTCGACATCACTCAAAGCCGTAATAATCACAATATTTTAATATAACCACCAAATGAATACAAACCAGTAATTTTTTGTCGCCGCAATCTGAGTCATTTTACAAAAGCTTTTCGTTGGTCATTATAAACGAGCCACAATAAATTTAATTACGCATTATGACAAAAACTCTGTGGGAAGTTTTATTAAATTCAGTTGAATAAGCTCGAATTTTTGTCATTATGAATGGTAGGTAAACTCTGTTGTATTTATATTGTTCTACAAGATACTTTCCACAGTATACTTCCACGTTTACAGATATTAAGGGAACATGCCAAGACCTCTGGGGCAACAGTGATCTGTGAAACATCATGATTTGAAACAGCACTCATGAGAATCAATAGAGTGACTATGATGTAGGTCTACACAGTCCCCTGGTAGACAGGGGGTTGTGTAGCCCTAAATACATAAATATGTTTGCCTGCCGCCGCACATCTTGCGCAACTCATGGCGATATCAAAGTTCTGTAGCTAGACCACTCGGATTTTTATAAGTGCTCTAACTACCCGTAACGACTGCCATTAGTTCGTATGACAACCGCGAACGACGGCTGAACGTCCTTTCCGAGGCAGGGAGGGGTTTCAATGTCTTACGAAATGGTTACCCCTCCTAAGATCTATCTGACATGTGTTGCTTATTCTTTTCGATTATTACCACTTAGCCACGAGCCTCTCTCTATTCTAATGACGTTAAATTTTACTGTGACTTAGCAAATTTATGAGTATAAGACCTCCCCAGTAACTAATATAAATCTTATAGGTATTTTTCCTTCCTGATAATGAAATGTCGTCGTTCTAAAGATAATATGATTTATATCTTGCAATAATTTTACACAAAGTTCAGAGAGTTCTGTCACAATTAATCATTAAAATGCCCGTGATTTTACTTTCTTATTTAAACTGAGGTAATGTTACGTAGGTACCTACAGTATTTTCTTGTTTAGGTGGGACTAGAATCAGACTCAATCCAGTTTGACATTTGTGCTCTGACCAACCAAACTACTGAGATCTCAGCCGCAGACAGGGCAGCACATCACTACATCAAGTTCTCCGTTGCGTATGTCTATTTGCGATAAACTCAATAACTACTGCACGGATTTTCATGCTGTTTTCATCAATGGATGGAGTTGTTCTCGAGGAATGTTTAGCCTAGTAATATTTCACAAAGGGAGACCATCTGCTAGTCTATTAAAAGTTATCTTATCAGCTGAAAAGTTAATTAGTTTTTTTGGTTAACCGCGTTAATCTCAGGAACTACTATTACAAAATTGTGTATATTTTTGTGTTAAATAGTTTTAAAATGAAAAAAGGCTATAAACATAATACTACGAACATAACGGTGGGATCAACAGAGGTGGAGGTGCAAGATACAATATTGGAATAACGAGAAAATATTGTTTTAAGAGTTTCCTTTCAGTGTACTACGTGATCGGTAGTCTGTAATATATTTGACGAGTCATAATTTCACACAAACAACGTCGTGGCTCTCTGCTAGTTGTAGATATTCAAATAAAAGCCGCAGACATACGTGTACATCCCTTCAATATAACGAATATAAATTAACTAGGTCATCAGTGTAAAGGTTAATCCAATTGATTGGCACCGCTTTTATCCGTCGTGAGTAGTTAACTAAGTTGTTGCCGTGGTAAATACGGTAGAATGCGGCCAAGGAAGCTATTGTTCGGCGCTGAGCTAGCGGCTCAAGGCTTCCCGTTACCTCCGGACAACCTATAATACGGATAGCCCGTCAAGCATAGCGTAGAGAGCGTCCAGCAGATACTTCGCGGAGCCGTCCCAGAGGTGAGAGCAGTATTCGACGCAGGGTCTAATCTGCGTCTTGTACAGCAGACACCTCTGGTCCGGTGTAAAGAATCTCTTTACCTTATTCAGTATTCCTAGTTTCCGCGAAGCTAGCCCTATACATCTTTCGATGTAGTTTTTATTATTGAGCTCTCGACGAACGTCTATGCCAAGGATATCAAGGTTGTCCTTCATTGGTAATAATGCATTCTGAAGAGAGGGTAGGGGAAGGAAAGGGGATTTCTTCGCAGTAAATGCACACGCCTGTGTTTTGCGGGCATTGAACTCGACCAGGTTCTCGGTACCCCATTGAGAGATACTGTCGAGGTTACGGTCGAGATCAGCCACGAGTCGTCGTCTCTCCTCCTCAATTTCAGATCGCCCCGCCGTCGGACGAACCGAGTAACTCCCGTGCAGTGTGCTGTCATCTGCATAGCAATGAATGTTCCCGAGGGATAGCATATCATTGATATGCAGAAGAAAGAGAGTTGGTGATAGTACGGACCCCTGCGGTACCCCGGCATTCACTTGCAAGAAGCGAGAAGCCTGGCCATCGCAGAGGACCCGCACTCGGCGCTCGTTTAAAAAGCTGGCAATCCAGCTGCACAGTTGAGGAGGTAGAGCATATGCCGGAAGCTTGGAAAGGAGCGAAGCATGCCAGACCCTATCGAAGGCTTTGGCGATGTCCAGGCTAATAGCCAAGGACTCGCCGTGCCTTTCCATAGCCCCACCCCAGACATGCGTTACGAATGCCAGAAGATCACCCGTTGATCGCTTTGGCCTGAAGCCGTATTGTCGATCATTGATTAGCGAGTGATCCTTTAGGAATTGCATGAGCTGCTTATTTATAAGGAGCTCAAGCACCTTGCAAATGACTGAGGTGACAGCTATGGGTCGATAGTTGCCTGGATCGGACCGATCCCCTTTCTTGGGGATCGGTTGTACGTTCGCCTCCTTCCAGACCTCCGGCACGAGCCCTGAAGAGTATGACAGGCGGTACAGACGCGTTAATACTGGAGACAACTCAGCTGCACATTTTCGTAGCACCACCGCCGGAATGCCGTCAGGGCCACTGGCTTTCCGCGTGTCGAGTGACCGCAGCACTGCCCGTACATCACATTGCCTGATAACAATATCAGGCATTGTGTGGCCACAGTTGGCGATGGCGGGGGGCTGCAGGCCACGGTCGTCGACCCGGGAATTAGCCGCAAAGAGGTCTGCGAGCATATCCGCTTTCTCTTGGGCTTTGTGAGCCAGTGTTCCATCTGGGTAACGCAGCGGTGGCAGCGAGGGCTGACAAAAGTTAGATTGCACGGCTTTGGCCAGTTGCCAGAATCCACTGCTGCCCGTGGGATGGGAAGTGAGCTCCTGACCAAGCCGCGCGACGCGCTGGGCATCCGCTCTCTTAAAGGCCCTCTTACTCGACTTTGTGGCCCGGTTGTACGCTGCTTTGAGGTGGCCCACGTTTGGGTCGCGCACAGCCCGGGCCCTGATCCAGGCGCGATATGCCGACTGTTTTTGTCGAACAGCTTTGGCACAATCTCGCCCGAACCAGGGACGGGCTCTGCGGATACTGGCGACATCAGTGAAAGGGATGTAATAATCCATCCCTAAACTGATCTCGCCAGCAATAGCAGAAGCACTATCCGAAGGAGCCTTTCCTACAAAGCAGCGCTGGCTCCAGGGGACGGACGCATAATAATCGCGTAGACCGTCCCAATCCGCTGACGAGTAGTGCCATAGTCGTCGTGACGTTTGTACAGGACGTGCAGGAGGTGACACCTTCATGCCAGCGTGAACAACACAGTGGTCGGAACTACCCAGTGGGGCTCCTACCGAAACACTGTACTGGGCTGGGCGACTCGTCAGCAGTAGATCCAGCAGAGCGGGCGCGTGATCTGACCTGTCTGGTATCCGGGTGATCCCGCATACCATCTGGGTCAGACCGTGGGAGAGAGCGAACGCATGGGCGGCTCTAACCGCATGATCAGTCTTGAGGGACCCCAGCCATTCAATGTGATGGCCATTGAAGTCCCCCAGAAATACTAGGTCAGCGTTCTCATAGAGCCATGGTCTACGTGCAGCCAAAGGACGGAATTGGAGGGGTTCTCTAGGCAGCGCAACCGGCGGCAGCAAACATCCGCCCTAACGAACACGCACACCCGGCTTTGTCTCGAAATTGTTCCTCGATGACATAGCCGGGGTAACACAGGTAAGACGTGTCGTCAGGGCGGCGTATTTGTGTCTCCGTGAGGAACATCACAGCGGGCCGTGCCGTCTCAAGGTGGTGGTGGACGGTATCGAGGTTCGCATGGAGTCCACGGACGTTAGTGAACTCCACCTCGAAATGTGAAGTTGTGGGGTTTCCTAGGGCCGCTGTGTAACGTTTATTTCTTTTTTGTTGCACTGCCATTGTAGATTTTGAAGAAGAAGCGTGAAGACAGGGCGACATTTGGTGCAGCAGTAAGTGACAAAGCACAGGGGCTAGCTTTGTCTAGAACCGTGTGGTTAGGTCGGAGCCGACTCGCCGGACGGAAGGGCTCCCAAACCCCCTTGATGCAAGGCCGCCGCTACCCCACACCGGTTACCACCCGGAGCGGCGATCCCACATCAGGATTATGCGCAACATGTGGGGCAGCCTCCTGGGGTGGTTGGCCCCAGGCGGGCCCCATGACTGTTGCGGGCGGCCGTGGCAACGCCGTTGCTAAGGGTCTCCCTGGCCGGCGAATCGACCCACACCACCCACACTAGACTCCGTTTCGCCCCCACTGGTCCCATGCCTGCTGCACCATACATCGCCCCGGGCCCGGCGGTGCAGCTGCTGAACCCCTAACGCAACCCAGCCTGGGCTGGGTTACTTGGGGGGCTTTAGCACAGCTGCACGGTGGTATCAACACTGTTGTACCACCTGGTACCCACGTAGGGGCCGAAGCCACTCCATAGGTACCGTAAAGTAACGAGCCTCGTCCGTTTATCAGCAGGTGCGCCACTAGCAGGTGAGGTCGCTGGGGCCCTATAGATGTTGGTACAGCCCCTTTGCACCCAAGTTGTAGCAGTAACTAAGTTAGTGGTCCGAGTAACAGATTCTTGTGTCCTGAATCCTTAGGTTCTACTAATCAAATTTGTGATACGTTTGACCGCAAATATGTATAGGTACATGAGAGTTAAGTAAACAAAGCACAAAGTAATCAAAGTCTTTGCACTTAGAAGATTTCGCACTGAAAAGATAGGATTTAGAGGTTGATTAGTAATAACGCAAACCTTTATAAGTAAATGTATGTTTAAATAATAAAAATAAAATGCTTTGCAAACGAAAACCTTTCTATTAAGAAAATGGGATAGGATAGAAGTACTTATTCCACAAAACGCCCGCCTGCATTTGATTACACATCGTAGATGGACCGGACCAGACAGACAGACAGGTGACTATGTGGAGGTTTTATTACCTACATCTGTACTTTATTGCTGTTTTATTGTACATGCGAATTACTCATTATGCTCTTAATTAACCTCGTGAATCTGAGTTTAGTGACCTTAGTTTAGTCGTAAAGATAATGACTTCTGGGTGGGGTCATTCTATTCGATACAGACTTTCATTATGTGTTGTAAAAATATGACAAGAACAAGGCTAGGTTATGATTTGTACGTATGGCTGATAATGGAAATGAATTTTTTAAGGTAAAAAGTGGTTTATTAGTTAGTTAGATTAACAAAACAAGAATTACAACAGAATGTCAAAATTTTACAATTTCATGTCAAGCAATATTATAAAAATACTAAGTAAATAAACAATTAATTAGTCTGAAAATAAAAAAAAAATGGAAATGAATTTGATTCCTAGTCATCTGACCTTCACAACCCATGAACGATATCAAAGTTCTGTAGTTAACGCAGTCGAATTTTGTTTTAGGGCTTCAAATACCCATAACAACTGCCATATATGTTCGTATAACAACCGGGACCAACGGATTTGATATCTAGTATTGTTTCTAATTCGTAATCGATTCTGTTAACTAAAGCATGTAAGTATGACTATGTAAATTAAATCACATTTAAACCTGACACTTAAAACTCAGAAAACATTTGTGAAAAGTCAGTAAAAAGCGACACTCTGAGTCGTGATATAACGTGATATAATGGACAAAGTTCATCACCTAAACTTAGTTTGAAACAAAATCTAATTAAATAGTAGAAGTAGTGACCACCAATTTGAAACCTTACTAGCATATAGTAGATACCACCTACGTACATTGTGAAGTTATTCTCTCGAGCTCTCAACCCTAATACACCAATAGTTGTAATAACAAGTCCGGCTACAAGTGTCATAGAGTGGACAGCGTCCATGGTGTACATAACAAACACGCCCTCGTTTTATCTCAGATAATTATATTTTTGTTTAGTGTACACGGCGACACGAGGAAATTACGAAGGAGGTTATTTTCTGTACTTTATGAAGATTACACATTGCTTTGGTCACACAGAATAATGACGATGTTGTCAATATAGTAACGAAGCGGACTAATCTTTGAAAATAAACCTGTGGGTGAAATGTACTAGTATCTTATCCTCTTACGTGGGACTCGGGTTTCCTATGCTCCTAAGTCAGTTTAAGTTAAGTAACAATAGCTTAGGTAAGGGACTCAAGAGAATTATCCTATCTTCCTAATGGCCTCCTTCCCCGCTTGTAAAATGAATAGCCACAAAATTTACTGCAGTAAAACCCAGGCATTTTTAAAGTTTACTTTAAAATATTTTCTGAAAACGTATTATGTAAATCACAGCTACATTTTATTCTAGAACTTAAATTAAATGTTGAAACCCGGATTTCAACATTTTAAATGCGCTCTTATTTTAAAACTGAAAGCGGCGGCGGCGGCGCGGCGCTTTACACTAAGTGTATAAAAAGTGTTCAATACGAAAAGTTGTAACAATATGGCGGCACTTGGGAGCCTCCTCGTGGACTAACCATTGTAGTCATCGGCGAGGGAATAGAGACTGTAGGACTATAGATACAGAGTCATTAATAGTGTTGTGATTCTAGACTCTCGGACAAAGTGTATGGCAGCCTCTTACAATGCCACACTACTTACTCAGAGTTCTTAACCATATTATATTGTTTCAAATTTATTTATGTTAGGCAACGGGTTTAAATTTTTTTCAAAATTACAATATAGCTGCTACTTTTTATTAAATTCATTCGGCCATTTTGGACATAACCCATTATAAATGTGCCCGGTGACGGCAATAGGCTTGCCCCCTATTACGTGGGACTAACAATACTGGCAAGTTGTGGGTGTGTAATGCACCTCTGCCTACCCCTTCGGGGATATAGGCGTGATATGTGTGTGTGTGTGAATTATATTGTTTTATTAAAGTCTTAGTTTGAAACTCGTACAAAACATGAAATATATAGCGAGTCGGTAAAACATATTATTGACTAGTTTATTGTATACTAGTGGTCGCCCGCGACTTCGTTCGCGTGGTAATTTGGATTTTTTTCCGTTCCCGTCGCGCCGCGTCATATTTTGAACAATTCACACAATATCTTTATAAATTGTAGCCTATGTGTTATTCTGATGTATAAGCTTATATATATATATATATAAGCTTATACATCTACTATAAGTTTCATTAAAATCCATTCGGTAGTTTTTACGTGAAAGAGTAACAAACATCCATCCATCCATACATATAATACTCACAAACTTTCGAGTTTATAATATTAGTAGTATTTATCTTAGCTTATATAAATTACAAATAATATGAAATAAATATAAGGGGGGGGATCGTAGCTGTTATACTAATGTAACCAACCATATTTGTGCTTAATTGAAATGTTTATTATCGGTACGGTTAGTTATAGTACGGTTGCTATAGGAAATACCTATGGCTTTCGCCATTAAATACATTGGTGTTATTGCCTCTCGAAACTACGTAATAAATTGATATTCATGTAACATACACAGCAATGGAGAGCGAATTGTTCCGTTATGTTTATTGCGGTGTAATAGCAGGACGAATGAAACAAATCCTCGTTGTGCACGTCTGGCAGTGATTTCCTTTTTTACACGTTTTCTTCAGAGTCGCACTTGACCACTTCTCAATAATTCTCTCTGTTTATACGTCACAAGTCACGTCTCTTACAACTGTAGAGTTTTAATTAAATTTAACACGAGTTACTTCTCTATGTTGTGTTTAATTAGCATTGTTACACAGATTACGAGTATAACTAGATGTACTTATAAAATAAAAAAATACATGCAAATCAGTGGTAATCGAGAAATTCTCTTTTGAGTTTGCAACATAATGTTTTATGCATTCCTTCTCCATACATTCCTGTCAGACATCTAGTTTAGCAGAATTTTTTTTATAACTTTGCCAATACAATTCCTTTCTTTTTTGCTGTCCGTCCGTCTGTCACCAGGCTGTATCTCGTGAACCGTGTTAGTTAGAATTTTCACAGATGATATTGTATTTCTGTTGCCGCTATAACAACAAATACTAAAAAAAAAGTTATTTTTTTTGCCGTTTTGGTACGGAACCCTTTATCAGCGACTCCGACTCGCTCTTATCCGGTTTTTTTGTATTCCTCTTACTTGAACCCATATTTTCGTTCCAAACACCTTTGATGATTGACACAGCATTAAGATGCTGATAGACTTGAGCATTTCCCTATTATTCATTACATTCATTATAAAAGGTATTCTTCGAATTTGCTTAAAGTTTTCCCTAGAATGCTAATGCTTAGTTCAAAGCTGTCGTTGATTTATTGTTAACTACCATTTTATACTCGAATGCGTTTTACAAGTGAGTGCTCTCTAGAGTCCTGTCAGCGGCTTTACAAAACACAACCAGTCCCGGTATACGCTGTCATTAGCAGGCTTCATTTGTTCGAAGCCTTGTTAATATCAAAATGTAGATACCAGTTGAGTTACCACAATACACTTGAGAAAAAACAGGATGAATATTTAGACTGTACAAAGAGAAGTAACTAGGTATGCAATGCATGCTACTAATTGCAAATGGAGGAGTTGGCACACAAACGATTTACACTTGTCGTCTAAGATAGAGGTTCGCTTCGCTCCGCTCAATAACGAAAATACTCATGTTGTTTTAGGTTTCTGACGACAGTAGACATGTGTTGCGAATCGACCGGGTTTGTTTCTGTTGCCTTCTTATAGTTACATGTTAAACTAACAGCAATAACAAATAAAATGAAACATACTCGTACATTCATTTGAAGCATTTGTAGCTATGTGTCTTAGGTTTTTTTAGCGTTATTGGTCTTGGATCCATACTGTTTGATGTTTGAACATGCTTCATGTCAGAGAGATTATTATTTTTCATGAAGTTGGATAATAGTTAAACTTGTACTTACTCGTAAACCAGGGTAAGTTGTACAAGTCACTGTTGAGTGTATAAGAGTGTATCACATGATCTCTCTATACTATACGGTCGTGTACAAAGCAGAGGTCTTGTTCAAGTGGATAGTTCAATATTATGTATTTTTGATAGCCGGTAGTAAAAAAAACTAAGTAGGAATATCGTCAAAACTTTTTTCTTGAGGGACGCGGAAACTTGCAATCGGGTGACCTGCCGCCAAGATGAGGTAATTATAATAAAAAAGTTAGTAGGAAAATGTGTGATACCTCATTATGTGACAATGGCTATGTAGATTTTTATGATTGTTTTTCTATTAGGTACGTATGGAATAATAGTCCTATCTCGCTACTTCAATGGGTAACACGTGACTTTATGCTAAGCATGTTAAGAAACAGGTTTAAGTTAATAACAGTTGAATTCATCTACAATGCAGCATCCCAACAGCAAATAAAATCTGCAATTGTTCTTGTAATATTTAAGTTTATTCGTTGCAAAAATACAAATATGAGTGCGTATGTGGAGGTGCATACCTAGTGGTCTCACGATGATTACGAATGCACGACACTCTGAGAAACATACAAGTGCGCGAAAGCGGCAATACATACCACCTATTATCTGAAATTTATAGTTACTGGCAAAAAGTGGGCGTATAATAAGAGTTGAAATCTCCAGAAGTTTGTGTAAACTTGGTAACTCTAGTGGACACGTGCCTCGTGTGCAAACCGACAATTGGAAGAATTAGTCGGGGAAACCTTATTAGTCGAGTGCGCTTTTAAACCAACATGTTTGAACCTTGTTACAAAAATAAGGAACATACTAATTTCTGGACTTTCGGTTGTATTTGTAAATTGTCGGACAATTTTCACAGATTTACTGTCATAATGTTCAAGACTATAAATTAAATCCTTATTTGTGACTTTTTAGGGTACCGTATCCATAATCGGAACCCTATTATTAAGGCTCCGCTGTCCGTCTATCACCAGGCTATATCTCATGAACTGTTATAGTTAGACACTTGACATTTTCACAGATGATGTACCTATTTATGTTGCTGCTACAGCAACAAATACTAAGAAACAGAATAGGATAAATATTTAATACAAAAAACGTGATATGTTTGCCATTTTTTCCGAAACCCTTTGGGCGCGAGTCTAAGGATAATTTTTTAATTCGATATTTACAGTGAAAAATAAAAATGCATGCAATTTTGGACAGCAGCCAAAGTCGCAAAAAACGAGTAAACTTATAAAATGAACTATTAATGCAATCATCCCACTTGTGCAATCGTTAAGTCTATAATCTGTAATGGCTTATAATTCGTTGCGTATTCTCTGCGAATTTAACGCTGAACCCAATGCTGCACTCTCGAGGACGTTCGACAACAGCTGATGCCCGTTTCGCAAACAGCTTTAGGTCATAATTATTTCCCTTTTTATAAGTAGTCTGCAGGTACCTACTCAGGTGATCCCTTTATTTTTTATTCCGCTGCCCAATGCCGCCGCCGCCCCATCGTCCACTGCCGGGTGCCCCGGACGCGCTCCGGAGTATTCCTTATAGCTATTCCATATTCCCATAATGAGATATTCCTTATATTTATTTTATCCCCGTACGCCTGTATTCTATCCAAAGTTTTCACCTAGAATATGCCGCGTACATTTAGCCACATAGCGACGGGATAGAATGTATAAAAAGACGCGTAAAATTTTTAATTTTCTCAACTTTTTAATGCAAACTTTGCTTGTTTCGAATTGGATTGTTAATATTAAGTAATTTCTCAACTCTCGGGTGCAAGTTTTGAGTATAAAATATTTGAATAAATTTTAGTTAGCTAGAGAGGGGTGTTACAGTTAATTGGTAACAAGAACTTGTCTTGACTAATATCATAAAGAAACGATTTGATTGTTTGGTTGTTTGCATTGAATTGGATACGAAACAACTGGATCGATTCGAAAAAATCTTTCACCTAGCCTGTAAAGCGAGCGTGTATTGTTGGTGAGTTCAATACAGCGAAGAAGCAATAAGGAATGTCGCGCGGACGAAGTCGCGGGCGCCTCCTAGTTTTAAAATAGTTTAAAATAAAGTCGTTTCCCGCTGTCTGCCTGTCCTTATGTATGCTGAGATTTTGAAAACTACACAACGAATTATGCTATGGTTTTTACCAATGGATAGATTGGTTCTTGAGGAAGGTTCTAGTACCTTTATAATTTGTCAAGTGGGCGAACCCGCGGCGAGCGTCTGCTTGTAGTTTATAAAACCATCGATACAATCACACATATTAAGTACCCCTCTTTTTATAAGATAGAAATCGGTTAAAGACATTACCTAACTGACTTCACAAAATGTTGTCACAAAACGTTCTTGGAATACTTATACTACAATTGGCTAAAACGATTTTTAATTCCAAGCTACTCGTAGTACCAACCATCCATGTGATCCCATTTCAATTTGAATCCGACGATTATTTGTTCCCATTACGTTATTTGAAGTATAGTTTTTTTTTGCTAAAATTGTATTATGCAAGGTTTAGTATTTCAAACCCAGAGAACGCATGGAGATGCTGCCAGACTTCTAAGATTGTTTTGTAATGAATTAGTTAAGACATCATCTGACATCATCCAAACATCACCTTTTAAAAAACGGTCTAACACACATCTATATTTACTTGACAAAAACATCTTAGAGTATAATATATATTACCTATATATTAATAAGGCCAATCTTTTGAAGTTGGGTTTAAACATGGATATCCCACGAAATGTGGGTTACTGAAAAGGCCAAAAAACTGCTAAACTGTTGTTCATATTTGGCTCACTTGCAGAAGTGGGTTATGAATATTTTTCACAAGTTTACCATTGTATATTTATAAGTATATATCATAAAGTTGTACAGTAGGTATGTTTGTTTGGTGGAATTCGCTAATTTCGGGAACTGCTGGTTCAAATTGAAAAATCTTTTAAATTATCAGACGTCCATTTATCGAGAAAGACTAAAGGCTATTTTGCGTCACGGTTCGATCAATAGGAGCGGGGCAGCAATAGAAAATGTAACTATGAGAAAGTTATATTGAGACTTTCCTTTTCGTATGCTACGCATTACTAAACAATGCCCTATTATGTGGTAGTACTAATAACTATTCTGTGACGCTGTGTAAACGATTAAAAATAACCAATAATTCTCTCTCAACCATGAAGTGAGGAGTGAAGAGGATATTTGGCGTGAATTAATCCCGTGTGCGAAGTTGCGGGCGTTCGCTAATAATTACGAGTATACATATATGAGTAGTATACGTTACACCCGACGTATATCGTTGGTACATCAGCGTAATAGCTCTTGGCTCCAGCTGCTAACCTCTTAACTTAAGAACACATGCTTGCTGACACTTAATACATTTGGCAACTGTTCAAGGATGATAAGTGTTAATTTAAACTGGCTTCTTCTTATAAAAAAAATCGTTTTCTTTTCAGGAGGTATGATAAGATGAAAACCCTCACATAATACCGACACAAACTTTCATCTAGCACTAGATCTATATTAATAAAAGATATATACTCGTATTATTATTATCATATCTACAAATAAATAAAAAATAATTAGAATTAAATTAAATTAAATTAAATTAAATTAAAAATTAATTAAAATTAATTAAAAATTAATTAATTAGTAAACAGAAAATCAGTGCCGAATTCTCTCGATGCAGAAATCGATCCAGATTAATTAGAATCCTCTCAACTGTGAAATATGATCCTGCTCCAAATTACAAGCCACCTACGTGTCACAGAGCTGACATGATCTATAAATAATATATTAGCTCGGTATCGACCTAACTTCGGTCTAAAATCTCGTCGAATGATTTCATATTCCGACGGAATCCAATATGCTCAGATACAATGAATAGTTCTCATCACTTGCAAACTCAGGTGAGCGGAGATTATCATGTAGACACGACATACTTTTGATGTTCTTTTGAAATCGCATGAATTTTAAAAGGAAACCTTACCCTTAAACATTTATCCAAACAAATAGTAAGTCAGTAAGTGAGAGTCCATCGGGTAGTTTATCGTGTCTGCCAAATAATTATACTTATCTACCCTATTATGTACTTACTCCGATATTTACGTAATCATAGATGGTGTGTCGGTATAAAACTGTTTCTCTACACTACATCGATTGGTCATTTACATAAATAACCTAAAGACATCTTATTCATAATGACAATTTTAATTATATTATTAGATTATCTCTTTTACAGCAGCAACTTAATTAATACGAGTATGATTCCAGTATATTGATTTAGACCTATTTACATGTCTGTTAGATACTCGTACCTAAGTACTCGTATCTAATCTTTGCATTGAAATATCGTTGCAGATGACATTTCAGATTGAGTATTGCCTTTCGACCAGTAGGTACTGTTGCCCACAGCCTTATCCTACAGCTACCTATTCAACATTACTGTTTGCAAGGATCTTTTAAGGAATTTATATTGCAGTATCAACTACTTCCATGTATATTAAAGTAGGATTCAAAAGGAGTTCCAGAATTAACTCTGCAGTCCAACGCGGCATCAGCTTTTTGGAAATATTACCTACTGACATTTACAAGGAGGAATTATTCGAGTTACCTAATATTATCTATTTATTTAGATATCTACCTATTAAGATATTAGATATTTTTCTCGTGACTACACTAGTGGTTCTGTGAACAGTAGACCTCGCGTTATTTTCGCATTTTCCCCCCATTTCTCCCCCATTTTCCCCCAATCGAAAAATCCCTTCGACAAAAGTTGCGCCTTGCAACAAAGAACACTTGTGCCAAATTTCATGAAAATCGGCTGAAAAATGTGGCCTGTAGACCGGAACTGACACACATACCAACAACGCCAAATCGGCCAGTCCTCAGTCAATTACTTAAGTATAATATCATGATGATAATTTAGCATACTTCGTATCCCGGCAATGTGTACATATAAAAATTGTTAACGAGCAAACAATTCCATATGAGCAGAACTGTGGGCATGAGGCAGTATAAAATAGATTCATGAACATACTCGTATATAACAAAATCACTTTTCTATAGCCGCGGCTGTAACGTGGGTGCGCGTATATTGCCATTGTAAAAAAGTATAAAAGTAAATTGTTTGTTTTATACCTAGCCTACGTTATTTCGTGCATTTAATGGGACATAATAGCTCATACACTCTTTATAGGCTATAACTACTGTTAGCGTCTCGTATAAAAGGGAACTGGCCTGGAATTATAGCCATTTCTTTATGTAGTACAATCTAGTACCGACACACTAGGGTTTAGGCGCATTAGGGCTAATTCTCATTATGGCAACCGACTCCCTAATGGACTACTTCTCATTATGGCCAAGGGAGAAGTAGCCCAAGGGAGAAGTAGCCCTAATCAGAAGTAGCCAAAATGAGAATTGCTTTACATTATACAGTCACGTCGACATAATATTCACACACCCCATGAATTTTGGCACCATTAAGTAATGAGTATCTTTGTTAACACAGTTTTGACACCGAAGCAGAATCATAGATCTCATTCTACGACGTGCTGACGTGTAGACTTTTGGGACAAACACAGACAACCCTAAAGTTACTAAAACTGTAATTAGGCACCAAGATCCTTTGTACCCCTTGTACCCCTATTTTTATTACTTTGCAACACTCTGGTCGGATTCTCCTTATGGAATTAATAAGTTCCGCCTAGTGACGACATGTGGAACTAAGTATATATATATATATTAAAATATAATGTTTTTTACTGTCAATTCACAACAGATTAGCTACTTTTAAATTAGGTATTCGCTAAATTTACTTCGATCACACATTAAATATGTTAGATGGTTCGCGCCTTGACCTGTTTTAAGTAACCAAGGGCGCAGGGACTCGGGCTTCTTCGCAGTTTTAATATTTCAAAAGACGTCAAACATTTACAGATACCGCGATGGCCCTGTCTTATCGAGGGCCAAGATGACGGCTGTATCATTAATCTTCTCTCTTGAGTCTAAAGCAGCCTACATACTGACAGATCGCCTGCAGGCACAGATTGTTCATACGGCCTTTTTAGGGTTCCGTCTGTAGCCAGGCTGTATCTCGTGATCCGTGATAGTTAGAAAGTTGATATGTTTACAAATGGTGTATTTCTGTTGCTGCTGTAACAACAAATACATACTAAAATCTAGAATATAATAATTATTGAAGGGGGTGTCCATACAACAATTGTGGTTTTTTGCCGTTTTAATACGGAACCCTTTGAGCGCGAGTCCGACTCGCACTTGGCCGGCTTTTTATTCGATTCGCTCGTTATCGACAAACGTTCGTAGCCAACTTCAACCTTATCGACCGTTTGAACGATTTGAGATAAATGCGGACTGATCTTGTGTGGGTCCCTTTAGTTTGGGTGACGTGCTATGCGAAAAAGTAAAAGACAAATGACGGTGTCCTTCTCCCTATTATAATATGACGTCACATTACTATTTTACTGCTACTCCATCGGTTAAATGATGGAAAATTTAGCAGTCTAGAAGAACGTTTCATGAGAATTTTACGTTACGCTTGAAAATTTAGAGCCCGAAATGACCAGAAGAATATGAAACAGCAAGAGCAAGATTACATAAATAAGCATCCCGTGTGCTTACATATCCGTATACCTAGTTAAATTAATTCGCACATCGTACGTACCTATTAGCCTGTAACGTACTTGTATTATGGAAAGATAATTCAGACCCAAGATTTAACTGTTTATTGCGCGCAGTTGAAATGGGTATCTCAATTACTTTCGCAATTGTATTTAGACAAATGAAGGCTTTAAAACGCAATAAAGGAAGAGGATCCCTGTTGGATCCAACATTGGAATGTCTAAACTTCTCAAATGGATTTTAAAGTACAAGATTTTCCCAAAGCATCACTCCCTGACCCTCGTCTGACTACGCTTAACAACTTTGACATGGTTTTAAAATTACAGAAAATTCCGTGAGACTAAATACTAAGTACCTACTAAGTAGGTACCTATTTTTCTTTGTTTCTTGAATATATGACATATTTTACGTAAGTATACTTTGCAAGTGCACAAAATATTTATATTAATGCATAATTAAAGTTATCTATTTCCGAAAACCATAACCTACTTGAATGATAAATAAATATTGTAGGACAATTACACAATGCATCATGTACTATTGTAGCAGGTGAAGTCAACCTTACCCACCGGCGGTTCAGCGGAGGCTCACGAGACAATTGGATGTTACACTATGTATCTCAAAACTGAACAGAACTTACGCTATCAGATGTAACAATACAAATTAAATTAACTGCTTCGGTGGCGGGGTCGGTAGTGCATCGGCTTTCGACTCCCGGAGTCTCGGGTGCGATTCCCGGGTCGAATCAAAAATTTGTGTGATTCAAAAATTTTTGTTTCGGAGTTTGGGTGTTTTCTATGTATATTATGTATGTATTTAGAAATAAACATACAAATATGTTTATCAGTTGTCTAAATCCCATAGCACAAGCTTATAGCTTAGTTTGGGCTAGGAATAGTATGGGATCAACCGTGGGACAGGCCACCTTCACTTAATTAATTGCTGTCGGTACAAACACTCCCCTTGCAATCTTGCATTATGTGGAGATGTTGTTATAATATCAAAACCCAAATATGTTACGCGAACAGTTTAGGCGAACCTTCGCAGAACGCAAAAAGTTTGCTGACTTTGTGTAGGACGTACGTACCATTTTAATTTTGTATTAATTTCAATAACAGTACCTATTTTTTTTCAAAACTAGCTGAACAGTGCGGCATTACAATGGTACTATGTACGGAGTCCGTGGGAGCGTGGCAGTCCGTACTACGGACTACCACGCTCGAGGTCTCGGGTTCAATTCCCGGGTCTGGTGGATAATGTATAATTCTCTTTAGAATTTTACCCAGATAATTATACCAGAGTCTGGAACTTGTGCCCGGTAAATGGCAATAGGCTCGCCCCCTATTACATGGGACCTAACATAGCTGGCGAGATGTGGGTGTGTTTGCACACCTCTGCCTACCCCTTCGGGGAAAAAGGCGTGATGCTATGTTATGTTATGTTTTACCAATTCCTACGGAAACACATTACTGGGATAAAAGGTGGCATCTAGCACTCTATTCCCGAGTGTAAGAGCCCACCTCTTGTTAGTAGTAATGTGTTTCCGTGTAGACAATAGAGTAAAAGAATTTTCAAAATCGGTTTAGTAGTTACGTATCCAAAGCAAAGAAACAATTAACACGTTCATCGCCGACAATTTTTTTGTAATATTATCAAAAAATTACATTAGTTCAAATGATTGTTTTTAGTCCCATTTGGGTTTATATACAAGTTTTATATCGATATTTCATTATCTAGGCTTAATTTTAGGTTTTTTTTTAAGTGCCGGGCATTACCACCCGGCGTGGCCTAAACGGAATAATTATTTCATTTAGGCCACGCCGGTCAAAATGCCGGTCAGCATACTTTCATACGCGTTATTTTCGATCGATGTTTCTCTAAAACTGACACACGTCCGTTACGCACGGGCACAATAAAGGTATATGGAGGAAAGGCATTAGATTCACAGGATAATACACCAACCAACATTGTCTTGAACTTGGCACGTAACTACTTGGGTAAGGGTCATACCATGTTTGTTGATAACTGGTATACAAGCTTAGACTTAGCTGAGAAGTTGGTTCAACATGATACTCATTTAGTAGGAACCCTACGAAAAAACAGGAAGAATTTACCAAAGGACGTAATGACTATGAATCTGAAACCGGGGGAATGTTCTGCAAAAGAGAATGAAAATGGTATTACCGTTATGAAATGGAATGATAAGAGGGACGTATATTTGCTATCAACAAAACACTCTATCGGATTTATAAAAAAAAAGAACAAAAGAGGGATTGAAACAATTAAGCCGAAGATCGTGATCGATTATAATAAAGCCAAGGCAGCAGTTGACATGTCTGACCAAATGAGTGCTTATTCGACTCCTCTGAGAAAGACACTAAAGTGGTACAAGAAACTCGGTATCGAATTGTTACTCAATACTGCAGTAGTAAATGCGAGAGTACTATATCAGAGTACAACCAAAAAGAAAATCTCTGTCGTTGATTTTAGACGACTGTTAGCAAAACAGTTGATTCAGGGCAGTCAAGAACATACTATATCCACCACACCGCGACCTAGAAGACAAAAGCATGAGCTGAAGAAAAAGGAAGGTTCAGCAGTGTCAACAAGAAAATTTTGTCGCGATTGTTACAAAAAGAATGTACAATTGTATGGAAGAAATGGGGCCAAAAACAAAACGAAAAAGGTTTCTTGGTTTTGTACTATTTGTCCCGGAAATCCCCATCTATGTCGACTATGTTTTGACAAATGCCACTGAAATGGCAAATAAAATTAGATTTTTATAGCTTGATTCACTTCACGAAACTCTTTTTTTTTTCATATCTTGTCATTATGCCAAATTACTCATATGTTTAAAACAAAATTAAAATTTTTGATTCGTAATACTGTGTTTTTATTTTTTTATTTTCTTTTAGTCCAAAAAGTAGGTATGCCATAAAAAAATAAAAAACCAAGTGGTTACAGGTGTTCGTTAGGGCCGCGCCGGTCATATTTTATGGATGAATACGCAGAGTTTGCAGGCTACGGCCTGAACGGGCTTCACAAATTAGGGTCTGCCGTGCCGGTCACTTTGACCCCCCGCGACCCCAATGGATAGATGAGGTGCCGGTCATTTTGACCCAACATGGCGATCAACGTGTTAAATATTTCCTCTTGATAATAATAGTGCAGATGCATTAAATTACTCTTTAGTTAATTAACTTCTTTTTGTTATATTCCGAGATAGTCCGAGACGCCCAGGACTTTTATTGGCTGTGTCATAGCGGCTGGCACGTAAGATTTTGTTGCATTTCATCAACATTTCATCGCAAGGCAACGGGTTTCAATTTTTTTTTTCAAAACTGCTTTATAGCTGCTACATTTTTATAAATTCATTCGGCCATTTTGGACATAATCTATTATAAATGTGTCCGGTGATTGCAATAGGCCCACCCCCAGTTAAGTGGGACTAAGAATACTGGCAAATTGTGGGTGTGTAATGCACCTCTGCCTACCCTTTCGGGGATAGAGGCGTGATTTGGGTGTGTGTGTGTAAGTTATATTATGCTTTAGCAGTCATTTCATTATGAAATGAAATGAAATGATTTATTTATTTGTATAGGTCTCTAAATGACTCTTATAAACGTCAGTAAGTACTTAAAATAAAAAATATTTATATTTACATGTACCGCCACATTGGCAAAGCAATAAGTAGAACCGAGAGAAAGAACCTGGCAATAAATACTGAATAAGGTAAAGAGATTCTTTACACCGGACCAGAGGTGTCTGCTGTACAAGACGCAGATTAGACCCTGCGTCGAATACTGCTCTCACCTCTGGGACGGTTCCGCGAAGTATCTGCTGGACGCTCTCGACGCTATGCAGCGACGGGCTATCCGTATTATAAATTGTCCGGAGGTAACGGAATGCCTTGAGTCGCTAGTTCAGCGCCGAACAATAGCTTCCTTGGCCACATTCTACCGTATTTACCACGGCGAGTGTTCTGAAGAGCTCTTCAATCTGATCCCACCCTCTTCCTTCCGATCCCGAACGACTCGTGCAGGGCAGAGATGCCACTCCCACACAGTGTATAGCATGTTCGCGAGAACCGAACGTTTTAAACGTTCGTTTCTCTACCGAACGATAGTGGCCTGGAATGGAACGCCCTGCCTGTGCACGTGTTTCCTCCCACATATAATCCTGGTTTCTTTAAGCGGAGCGTGAAGAGGCACATCAGTAGGTCGTCAAGTTGAGGGCCACTCTCTATAGTATTACGTGCTGTGAGAGTGGCCCACAATCGCTAGACGTCGTCACGACTTACCACCAGGGGGGCGGCGTCAATTTGGCGGACAAAATATTTAAAAAAAAAGAAATCTCTCAGTCACTCTTTTTCAATAATTAACACATTTACACATTTTCTTAAGACTAAATGTGGACGAATGTACATTGGTCTCGTGTCAAAAACAATAAGCGTGTATAATTCAACAAAAAAAATTGTAGTCCCCTAAGTACAAAATATGCATCATTTACGGCATTTTAGGAGGCGCCTGCACCATGCTCAAGCCAGACACTTTTATAGTTATGGTAATCAACTGTCTTATAATATGCTTTCTGACATATAGTGGTCTTTATAAAGGTTTTAAATTTATTGTTGGGCATACAAACGACCGATTCAGGCAATTTATTATAAAAGCGTATACCTTCCCCCTTGAAAGAATGACTAACCTTGCTAACCTAATTAATAATATCAATAACACAAAAAATATTTGTTCAAAATGAAATCAGCGTATGCATAGAATATGTCGCAAAGTTTTAGCTTAATAAACACGACGTGTCCTTACAAGATGCCAGGAAATCCGATCGTAATAGCAGTAATAAAGTGAACAAAATTGCCTATAAAATGTGATGCTGTTTTGGGATGGGTTCTTACTAAAGAGGTGGGGAAATTATTGACCAAGCAATAAAACTTTCTTCGGAATCAATTTGTGGAGAGATATAATTAAAATATTCGAAATATACATCTTTCAAATAAAAAGGAATCACTGAATGTGTTGCTAAGCGCAAATCTCGGAGCAGCTGAACCTATTTCGCTAATTATTTTTTTGTTGTGATCGTTACAATCGGGAAAAGGTTCTTATGGAAGAAAAAAAAGTTTAGCGGAACATTACAAAAATGTATGCGGTACGAAGTTCGCCGAGTCTCTGATCGAGACCATAATAGGATCAAAAGTCGTAAACACAGTCCAAGTTAATGTTGAGTGGATAAACAGAAATGGCAAGTCGATTTTTATTGTATTATTAATAGTATTCTGTATATAGGAACATACAGAATATTCATAAGGATGGTGGGTGTTCTAAGTTCAGTTATTCATTAGCTTCGCAACAGTAAAACAGTACAAACCTCATCTCCCAACTTCCCGGGACAAAAGCGTGAATGCCAGTGCGAATAGAGAACAGTTAATCATAACTTTAACCATTCGCGCCGTTTGTTCAGTGCAGCACCAGTTGATACAAATGTACTATTCTGTATTGTACTCCGAACACTTTCCATTGGCTTTACTTGAAATTTAGACTATATTCTCTCACGCAACAGTTAAAAAATCCATTCATTACCGGTTCATATTTTATCTTTTTCGTTTTATGTTAGAATAATGAACAATAATATGTTTACTGGCTTCCATACCTTTCTCGTATCTTTCTATCTGAAGTGAAAAGGTGGCAGTTACAAGGTCAGTCAATTCCTATATAACGGGTTCCTGTTTAACATCTGTAGGGCCCAAGCCATCCTCAGTCCACCTGCTACAGACAGACTAGGATCTGCCAAAGTACCCAAAGTGGGCCTAACAGTATGTACTGGCGAAATGTTGGCGCCATTAACACCTCTCTATACTCCTTCGGGATAAGGCCGTGAATACCTAACGTGGTGGTGTTTCAAATGATGTATCATTTCATTACTTTAAAACTCCTCCCCACACTATCGTAGGTTAAGTGAAGGTTAAATCGTAAGTTAAATAAAATGTACCAAATTGCCTGCTCTTAAATTAAATCCTAATGAAAATAGATACATATCATTGCTGAATAACTTAGTCAAGATTTATTACGTTGAAGATGGCAAGCGTATTGAATAAGAATCAGCAGAATTCATTCGAAATAAACACATTACTTACTCGATTTCCTCTTCTACCGCTCGTAACAGCAGCCATACTTCATATAAAGAAATTAATGCCATCACATAACTATTTATCATCACATCAGAATAGAGAAATACCGTCTGTATATACTTGTACACTCTGAATATAAGCACTCTCGGCCGCGCCGCCTCATCAGATACTATTCACTACTCTCTACGTATCTTTTTCACTTCAATTTCTCGTGATATGTACTAATATTTGATTTTAGTTGTGAATTACAAACGCTATGAAATATTGTGAAGTACCAAAAAGCCCTTAAAAATCCATTACTTGGGTAATTATTACCTCAATGTACTTACTTAGGGTGTATGTCGTAACGCAGTCCGCTCACCATAAAATATTGTGAGATCTAGAAAATAAACGTCACTGAGTTCAGTCGGTCACTGTGGTTCCTCAGACACTGTGGTTCTTCAGACACTGTGGTTAGTTAACCAAGTAACCTACGCATAACATTTTATATCTGAGATGATGATTCTTGAGCTAGAAAAAGATGAATCCCACCCAACTATTTAACCAACAACATTTCCACAATTTCTAAATAGAGACTGCAAATCTCTAAATAAATTCGACAAAAAATACTTACTTAAACACACTTGGTAAGAAATAAGAAAAAACGGACTCATTCGTACCGAAATTTGCCTATTCAGCTGAGGAAGCGAATTAGGTCCCTAGCTAGTACTATGTCGACGATGTTAATTATGTTGATACTCGTACTATATGTTAAGGAGTTCCGTACAACCTTCTGGATTGCAAAGTTTATTTTAGTTCTACAAACGCAGCCTCTAGACCGCGACTCGCCAACTTATAAAGACCACACATTTGTGGCACAAAATGAGTCAGCCGATTTATGTTTATTTTTTCCCGTTCCCGCCGCGTCATATTTTGAACAATTCACACAATATCTTTATAAATTGTAGCCATGTGTTATTCTGATGTATAAGCTATATTATTGTAAAGTTTCATTAAAATCTATTCAGTAGTTTTTACGTGAAAGAGTAACAAACATCCATCCATCCATACATACATACATACTTACATACTTACATACTCACAAACTTTCTAAAATTTATAAAACCCCCGACTCACAAAAAATATAAGATGTATAAGTTATGACCTTTCATTTGATACCCAACACGGGTATATTTGAACACATTCACTTGTTCATCACCACTTTCACCCCTCAAATCTTTGAAATGGCTTAACCGATTTTTATAAAACATAGCTAAGAACACTCTCCCCTAACCCATCTATCAAACAAAAGAAACAGAATCAAAATCGGTTCATCCGTTTGGGAGCTACGATGCCACAGACAGACTTACAAACACACACACTCACACTATACTTTGTTCTGAAACCTTTGTATAATCTGCATATTGGTCTGTTTGGTACAACTCCACAGCTGTATACCGTATGTCCACACTGGCATTAGTACTTGTTTATAAAGAAGTACTTTGTTCTGCACTGACAGTTTGCACTTTTTGCCAAGGAGCTAGTACAGTTTTTTATAGCGAAGTTCTAGTTCTTGACGTTTCTTTTTCACATGGGCCTTCCAGCGGAGCTTTGCATCTAACGTCATGCCGAGATATTTTGCTGTATTTTCGTGTGGTACTATTTGACCATATATACAGCTTCAGTATCTGATCGCTGATTTGTAGAATCTATGTGGGTCGATTTAGACTCATTTAGTTTGATTCGCCACTTTTTTGTCCAATCGACAATGGTGTTAACAGCCAACTGTACTCTGTGGACTGCTTCTTTACGAATGTCTTCTACAGCCATAACAGCCGTGTCATCGGCGAAAGTGGCGATGGTGTTATTTTTTAATTCAGGGATGTCACTTGTATAAAGGAGATACAATATAGGTCCAAGGACACTGCCTTGTGGTACACCGGCTTGAATACACTTCAGTTCCGAATATGCATCTTCATGCCTTACTCTAAATGTCCTTTCTGTTAAATATGATTCTAAAATATCTACAAAATGCTTAGGAAGCATTTGTCTTAATTTGTAAATGAGGCCTTTGTGCCATACCTTATCAAAAGCTTGAGCAACATCCAGAAAGACTGCGGTACAGACTTTCTTTTCTTCTAGAGTTTTTTCTATCACATGGGTTATTCTATGAACTTGGTCGAACGTTGAGTGTTTTTCTCTAAAGCCAAACTGGTAGTTAGGAATCAGATCTCTGTCTTCTATGATTGGTTTTAGCCGACTTAACATTATTTTTTCAAATAATTTTGACATAATTGGCAGAAGTGAAATAGGTCTATATGATGTTACTTCAATAGGCGGCTTTCCTAGTTTGGGAATCATGATCACTTCTGCAACTTTCCATAGACTTGGGACGTGTTTAATTCGTATGGTAGCGTTGATAAGAGTTGTTAATTTAACTAATGCTCTTCGTGGGAGATGTTTTAGGATGTCACTAGTTATAAGATCGTTTCCAGGCGTTTTCTTATTAGACAATGTTTTTATCGCGACATCGCATGAGTCGTCACTGCCTTTGTCTTCAAGCTCTTCGTCTCCTTCTGTTTGAAAGATTTTCTCCAAATGTTCTGCAAACCTAGAGGCTTTTTGCTCATTATTCACAGTCCACTTTCCATATTCTTTTTTAATGGGCGAAGCATGTAAAATGGGTTTGTTTGACTTTTTATTGGCTTTCCATAATGAATACTCTACTGTGCTGTTATTTGTTAACAAACTGAGGTAGTTATTTGTGTTATCATCATGGAAGTTCTGAATAGTTCTGCTCAGATTCCGGCGGTGGTGCTACGAAAATGTGCAGCTGAGTTGTCTCCAGTATTAACGCGTCTGTACCGCCTGTCATACTCTTCAGGGCTCGTGCCGGAGGTCTGGAAGGAGGCGAACGTACAACCGATCCCCAAGAAAGGGGATCGATCCGATCCAGGCAACTATCGACCCATAGCTGTCACCTCAGTCATTTGCAAGGTGCTTGAGCTCCTTATAAATAAGCAGCTCATGCGATACCTAGAGGATCACTCGCTAATCAATGATCGACAATACGGCTTCAGGCCAAAACGATCAACGGGTGATCTTCTGGCATTCGTAACGCATGTCTGGGGTGGGGCTGTGGAAAGGCACGGCGAGTCCTTGGCTATTAGCCTGGACATCGCCAAAGCTTTCGATAGGGTCTGGTCGATTCAATGCCAACAAAACACAGGCGTGTGCATTTACTGCGAAGAAATCCCCTTTCCTTCCCCTACCCTCTCTTCAGAATGCATTATTACCAATGAAGGACAACCTTGATATCCTTGGCATAGACGTTCGTCGAGAGCTCAATAATAAAAACTACATCGAAAGATGTATAGGGCTAGCTTCGCGGAAACTAGAAATACTGAATAAGGTAAAGAGATTCTTTACACCGGACCAGAGGTGTCTGCTGTACTAGACGCAGATTAAACCCTGCGTCGAATACTGCTCTCACCTCTGGGACGGCTCCGTGAAGTATCTGCTGGACGCTCTTGACGCTATGCAGCGACGGGCTATCCGTACTATAGATTGTCCGGAGGTAACGGGAAGCCTTGAGCCGCTAGCTCAGCGCCGAACAATAGTTTCCTTGGCCGCATTCTACCGTATTTACCACGGCGAGTGTTCTGAAGAGCTCTTCAATCTGATCCCACCCTCTTCCTTCCGATCCCGAACAACCCGTGCCGGGCAGAGATGCCACTCTCACACATTGGATAGCATGTTCGCGAGAACTGAACGTTTTAAACGTTCGTTTCTCTGCCGAACGATAGTGGCCTGGAACGCCCTGCCTGTGCACGTGTTTCCTCCCACATATAATCCTAGGTTCTTTAAGCGGAGCGTGTAGAGGCACATCAGTAGGTATTGTGTACTCTCTATAGTATTGCGTGCTGTGCGAGTGGCCCACAATCGCTAGACGTCGTTACGACTTACCACCAGGCGGGCGGCGTCAATTTGGCGAACCAAATATATAAAAAAAAAGTAATAAAATAAGTGGCGATGTTGTGTGAAACATCTGAGAATTACATTATATTTTACGAATAAATGTATAATAATTATGGGGTCCTCACCTACACGCGGCGCTCTTGGTGACAGAACAAGACCGAAGAGTATTCAAAGGGAATGGACACTGAGACCAATAGTAGCTCACGAAATGTGGACGATAAGAACTTGAAATTGTTCTAATGAGTATAAACCTACAAGAAGCTAGAATGTTTGAGTTTCTGCTTTTAATAAAGATCCCTAGAAAAGAGAAAGTCTGCAGGACTGACTCAGATTTGCGCTTAACGGCATGAGGCTACATTATCATGCGAAGAGCAAGATTAACAAGGGACCGTTTGCCCTCAAATGTAATGCTTTCACTTCTTTGTGATTTTTGTGTTAGGGATGCTACTAACCTCAGACAACGTAGCTATTGGGCAAAAAATGTTAATAAATAAATAAATCATATCTCGTGAGATGAGATCTCGTACCGAAGGGATAGTTGCTGTTTAGAGCCATAATATTGAAGTACAGTGCATGGCGATGATGCTTTGAACCTACATTTGATCGTCACCTAAGCTATAGTGGTAAAATATGTAGATTTCAGTTTCAACCTTATCTATTGATTTCCTGTTGAAAATATTTAGCAAAATTGCAAAAAGGATTATACTCGTATTTCAATAGTTTTAGTGATAATTGATAGGATCTCGTCTAAAATACTAAATAGAAACACCTTTAGATCAGTTTACGTTAAAATAATGTTTGGATTATATATCAAAGAATCTACGAAAAACACGTAAACACAATCACACACAAGTTACTATCCTCTTTATTATAGTTCTCCACGAACAGGCGCCCTGGGATATAATATTTGTGAGTAGTCTCTCTTTAAATCTCTGCCGCTGCCAGGTCGGTAATACCTGAATTACAGGGTTATAAGTTGTCAACGCAAAGTCACCCACTGTTAAACAAGCTAGCATTTTCATTCGAATTTCGACTCTAAAGTTACTTGTCTTTCTAAAACCAAACAATAATTTATTAAGCCCTCTCTGACTAAACATTCAGTAGATATAAAAAGGCACAATTTAAAGTATCTGTTTAGAAATATATCCTGTAATTATTTAGGGCGGTACGAAGATCACTAGTTCACAGTTCACTATACGTAGAAGTTCAGAAAAAGTTAAAACGGTGAGGGGACATGAAAATCGCCAGGACAGCTATTTACTGAATAAAATCAACACAGGAAGAACTTAACCCACAAACTTTACCATTGTTATTCTATTTAACAATTTCTGACACGTCTGGGTGACAAATTGTCATGCCTTACCCACGTTAGGTCGCCCTCGCCACGTAACGAGCCTCTCAGGGCACAGCTGTAACGAGTGTCCACTACTCATTAAGGATTTGCATGTTAATATCTTATTGTTACTTCAACTCGTCAAGGCGTACCTGTTAGCGACCTATTGTGCAATACATTACCACAGTGTTTTGTTTTAATTTAGGGAATTGTTCAAATTGGTAGCATGGATCTGTCGTGGCACAGAACGAAAGCATAGCTAGGAACTAGTGAACGACATCGTCTTCCTTCATTAAAAACCACACGTAGCGTCTGCACGATAATGTAATTTTTGTGTTTCACAGGTATAGATTTAAAGTGTGCCTTAGGGCATCACTCAATAAACCTGGAAGCTGTAGCTCAGCCATAGATCGGGTACCATTAACTTCCACTATCGTCTTTAATTTCTCATCGTTGAGTTTAGTTTTCGGACGTACACGGTGGCTCATTTTACTTCACATTTCCAAGTCAGAATCCGTCGTTGGTTTGTAGTTACCAATCAGTCATTAACGTTGGGAGTACTTGGATGCCTTTAATAAATAGAATTTGATTTATTTTTTATACTAAATTCATAGCATTAAAAAAATATGGATCAACTTATGGCCAGTATTATTGTAAAAAGGCAAAATAATAACTTTATAGGTAGATCTATTGTATGGAAAGACTAAAGAAACTAGAGCGGTAATAAAATAGTAGATAAATGTATGGCCGAGGGTCTCACATATTATAGCTGTATGTGCCACTTTTTATACGACGCTATAAAAATAGAGAGAACCATGGAGACGTGAGCATATTGTAGTACCTACATCATTATTCTCAACAACTTACCGTAAGATTATAGCACCGAAATGCTCTGGCAGATTTTACCTACACTATAACTGAATATTGGGCAGAACAGTACTGTAGTTCAGGAAACTCGCATCTATTATTATAGATCCTCTTGTTGGAAAACTGTTGATTGTTATCGAAAATGAGGTGAGGCTAATATAATTGACTGGAAAAAGTATTTCGTCACTGACACATCTAAAATATCAAGATAAACTCTTATTTTCCTAACTCCTTTTAATACTCTTACATAAACATATTTGACTAAGATGAAGATATAGCCGCATCCAGGTTTTCAACATAGGGAAGTCATTTGAAGCTTGTTAGGTACTCTTTTCTTATTTTTTCCTCTTGCTCGTTTACCTTTATGATAAATAACATAAATCAAATTATATAGGTACATATCCAAAACACCAATAAATCCAGAAAATTAAGTAGGAGCAAACCATATCTTGCCTAAGTTAAATTGCTTTCGAAGTTACGAATAATCACAAAGAAGAAAATACGGACAATTTTTTGGTATCGTCCGCGAGCGAAAAATTAGATCATGACATAGTTACGGGATCTTTGTCGATATATTTATTTGGTGCTTTTTGCAGCTAGAGGTGTTTACGCGGAACACACAATTTTGATATTACCTTATTCGACACAGTTATGAATACTCGTACTTCCGAGAACAGTTCGATTTCACAGTGTTCGCTTATTGGATTGAATCTGGCTTTTGTTAAGGGTTAAAATATGAGTTCATTTTTCCAAGTACTTTTTACGTTTTATTGTGTACCTATACTATTAGATTTTTTGTTAATATTATAAATTAATACATTTAATGTAAAAGTATGAGTAGGTATTTGCTCTGCATTACCTTTGTGAAATAATAAAAGCACGCATTTCAATCAATCAGTTAAAATATTTTTAATCAAATTAGGAGCAGTTAAACACTCTATTTGAAGGTCAAGAAATCCGCCCATTATTCGGTTACCACACATCTGAGAAGAAGGACAAGTAACTCGGCGTGGTCAACATTTATTTTTAATGAATTTGAAATTTCCTTATTTTATCAAATCCTCCGTTTTTCCCTTTCTCACTCTCTGTCTGACTCTAAATTCTTTAGTAACTTAGGAGAAGAAATAAAAGAACCAGATTAATTATTTTGGTTAAGTTTATGAATGAATGCATGAAATGTTGTTATCAAAGTGAAACTGTATACGTATGTATACTGATCAAGCGATCAGTTATTAATATTGCCTGTCCACTGCACCATTCTAGTTGTACCGATTTCTGATGATATCTGGTTAAAGAAACAGTTTTCATTTACTTTACTAATTATACGAGTGACTGCCCGCCACTCCTGAAACTGACATGTACTTAAGGTTGGAAAATATTATTGTCAAAGCAAAAAAATATACAAAGGTTATGATTGACATGGAATCTGATTCTTCCAGAAACCTTATACCTACTTACTAGGTAAATGTATGCTGTTTCAGTAAATATATCTTTAATTTACTTTGGTGTGGAAAGTATAGGGACAAGACTTCAATGAGCTCAATCTTCGAGGTTATGTAGACTTAATAATGATAAAATCGCAACCCACATCACAACATAAATTATTGCCTTTCAGCCAATACGAAGTATCATGAAAAGATCACTGGCTTGGAAAAGGTTTCAGAATTCTTCAAAAGAAAGTTCTGTTGATATTATTACCTACCTACGTATTTCATACATCTTTTACTTCCAAATATTTCAGCGTTAAACTTGTATCAAAGTTCCTTTGAATATAATTAATCATTTTGTAACTTAAAATAGGTTTTGTGAGTAAAAACAAGATTAGGCAATGATTTACAAGACTCAAGACTATTGTACCCGTAGCGTGTGTTATATTTGGGCCAAACTAACATTGGTAACGTATGGAATAATGGCCTAAAGTTGTGTGGAACTTTCAGTTAGTAGATTGATATCAGTTTGAAAGCCTTCTTAAGTAATATTAACTTCCAAACGTTGAAGTAAGTATTACGGCACAGAATAGGGAATAGTTCTAGTAAGTACCTACTGGGAAGAAATTAAACTAAGATTAACATAGACAAACTACTCAAGTAACGTTCACACAAACTATTTAGGTATACTGTCGATTGAACTATATGTTTGTTTCGGCAAATCTTTGAAATAGATGAATCGAATTTAATGGAACTTACACTGGTAGATAGCTCATAGGATACGGAGTAATATAGGCTATCTATCTTGGCATCCCGGGGATATATGTTCTCGTGGGAATTGGAAACGAGCAAACTATTCCACGCACGAATAGCTCAGTGAAAGTCTTGTTAAAATCCATTTCAGATTTGCTGCATTAAAGAGATTTAGAATTTTTACAAATTTTAATGCCAAAAAGTCTTACGAAAAAGATATTAGGTAGATCTTTTTGGTAAGACCTTCTGTTCCTACGTCTAGCCTAAAGGGTTCTCTGAATATACCTAAGTAAATATATTTTTGATCGTAAACCACTCTAGAGAGGTGTCAAGTGTCAGCAGAACGTTGTCACAGACATCATTACGTGTCGCGCCTCGATAGCTTTATACCCCTGGGAGTCACGCCTTTCACACACGCACTAGATTTTTAAGGTACACTTTCACTCGACGTAGAAGGCTGCTTACATTTCAGCTGAAATAATCAGTATTTCTACACATCATGGCAATGCTGCCAACCTTTTAGGAACATTGGCAGTCGCCAACGATGCGGATGAATTTTTTGGCACAGCACGTGTTTCGAAATATTTTATTTTAGAAAGTACTTTTAGTAGGTAGGTAGGATAGTTATAAGCATTTTATTTAGTAGTGCCCGTGTCAATTACGGATTATAGGCACTCGTAATACAATACAACTAGTGGTATCTCATTGGTCGAACAGTTATCAACATTATTTGGGCTTTTTTCCCCCCAATCAAAACAGCTCGGAATGAAAAAAATGTTTTCAATCACCTCATCGGATAAATGTGGCCGCTAACCCGGAACATACATACATACAAACAAAAGCAAATTGTCCGGTTTCGAAACGTAGACGCTTTGGTTGTATGTATGACGTAGGTGTACTTACCAATTTTTTTTTAACGTACCTTTGCCAATGGCAAAGCCTATTAGACACTATTTTTTATTTTTTAACTAGGCTAACTATGGAGCGATAACCCTCACAGGGCTCCTTCCTTTTTAACTATCCTTAATACTATCGACCCCCCCAGCCAAAAACTCGGTAATGTGCTATTATGGGCTTTATGCTGTTATATCAAATTCGGAATCCCTGGACTGGAATATACCTTAGTATTTTTTTTCAGACATTTCCTAATAACTAAAATAATTTACAGAGATATCACGATACACGCATTTATTGTTGGGAATTTAGAAACAAAAATATTTCGGCAAAAAATCTGTTATACATGTTTACAACAAAACAATATTTTATTTTATTTTGGGAAGTTGCGTTTACCGGGTTATTGCTGTAAATAATTTCTATGAAGATTTTGGTAAGCGACAGCACGGGATTTTTGCTGAACTAATTTATATAAAAATATTCCGTAATAGAGACTAACAATGTTATTTAAAACAATGGTAAGTAAAAATTTTTTTAAGAAAAAACTTTTTAGCATTAATTAATAGCATTAATTTTTCGCAGAATCAAAAGGACAACAAAACGTCGACAATTGTTTCGCCTCTAAACGAGGCATTATCAAGACTGTCTCAGAGAGAACAGCTGTTCTCTCTGAGACAGTCTTGATAATGAAATACCATTGTTTTGTCATGGATTTTCGCCAAGTAACGCCTGTTTCTATCCAATGTTATTTAAGTTTAGTATTGGCTCATTAAAGTACGTAACATTTCAATACGGTTAATTTTTTCGAAAATAATTTATTTTTTTTATTATTTGTTTCGCCAAATTGACGCCGCCCGCCTGGTGGTAAGTCGTGACGACGTCTAGCGATTGTGGGCCACTCTCACAGCACACAATACTATAGAGAATGGCCC